>CAJQUW010002527.1:221512-280554 GCA_907163375.1 Prostheceraeus crozeri | reverse complement strand
TAAAGTTTCATAAAAAGAATAAAAATTTAATAGAAGTAAAGATGTTTTTGAAAATTAAATGGTGAAATTATGTTTCTATTTGGTCAAAATTATTGCACTTTACTCAGATTCAAAAAAATTTTATTTGAATAATAAAAACTTTATGTGCAATCAGAAATAGTATATAATGATAGAGGAAAATTACATGCATCATAATATTTTTTACCAAGGAAATATAATATGTACTGAAAAATTTGAACTTGTTAAAACACTATCACCAATAATGATTAATCATAATAATTATAAAGGTCGTACTGATGATTATAATTACAAATATTCATCTTTATCTTCAGAATATCAACAAAAATTAGAAAATTTAAATAAAAGTTTACAAACGAATGTAAAATAGATTATCAACAACAAATAAAAATGTTGCTACAAGAATATCACCATAAATATCAAAATGAGATAGAAATAATTCAAAAATTAAATGAAGAAAATAATAAAGAATTAAATAATGAAGAAAATAAAGAATCGGCTAAATCCAGAGGAGCTTCGCTCCGATTAAATGAATGTTTAAAAAAATGTCTACAACAATATAAAGAATAATATGATAAAGAATATATTTATCAGCTACAAATATTAAATCAAAATTATCATCAAAATACATTTAATATTACAAAAGAAATTAATGAAACACATGAAATATATCAAGATAAATTTGAAAAACTAGAACAGTCAAAACAACCCAGCACAAGCGAATATATTATATTATCAGGGTCATTTTATATTGTGTAAAGATGTTTCTATATTTACAAAAACTTCAGATAATAAAAATTTTCCTTGTCTTCAATGTATGACAAGTTTTAGAACTTTAGAAGAAATGAATAGACATTTGGAGAATTGCCAACAAAATGAAGCAGTTCAAAATACTTTTCCAAAAGATGATTATTTAGAATATAATAAATGGTATTTTAAAAATAAAGTACCCTTTACTATTTATTGTGATTTTGAAGCATATAATGTTAATATGACACAAAATCGAACGGAAAGTTCCAGGGCTTCACCCGATTCTGAAAATTATAATTCTTAAAAAAGTGCACCTGGAAAAAGTTCAGCTGAACAAAGTAAAGAAAAATATTTATTTGAACAAAAACCATTATGTTGGGGAATGTACATTCATTCAAATTATCCTGAATTATTTAAATCAGAATATTTTCAATACTATGGTGAAGATAGTTCAGAAATGTTTACAAAGGAAGTAGAAGAATTACAAGGACGTTTTTCACAATTGCTTGAAACAAATATTCCAATGACGCCATTAACAGAAAAAGAAAAATTAAATTTTATTAATGAAACAAAATGTTATTACTGTGGAAGAGAATTTACAAAAAATTATAAAAATGGCAAAGGTAGATATCTTGACAAGCGAAGCGACGGCTCTGCCGTCAAGGTAAAAGATCATGATCATCTAAATGGATTATATAGAGGTGCAGCACATAATTCTTGTAATCTTAATGCTAATAAATTAAATATAACTTTGTTCCTCTATATTTCTACAATGGTTCTAAATATGATTTCCATCTAGTAATGAAAGATTTATTTTCATCTGAAAAAATTACAACAACAACAAATAAATGTACTATGTAAAACAGAAGAAGAATATTTTTCAATGCAATTAGGTTGCATTAGAATTTTAGATGCATTTAGATTTTTTACTCCTTATTCATTAGATGTTATGGGAAAAACTTTGAAATCTGAACAATGTAAAATATTAAATAAATATAATTTAAAACCTTTAAAAGGAATATTTCCGTATGAGTATATAACTGGAGATAAAACCTGTGGTTCACAGTCGAAGACTTAGCGATTTTAATTCTGTGAATAAAATTATGGAAGAAGAACAACTTCCTCCAATAAATAAATTTAAATCAACATTGAAACAATCAAAATTATCTGACGAAGACTATGCAGAAGCTGAAAAAAATTGGAGAGAGTTAAATTGTAAAACAATGTATGATTATACAATGAAATATCTACAGATAGATGTATTAATACTAGCTGATCTTTTTGAAAACTTTCGTGATATGTGTTTAGAATATTACGAATAGATCCATGTTATTGTTATTCTACACCAGGTTTAACATGGCTAGCAGGATTAAAACATAACAAATGTTAAACTTAAACATTATAAAGAAAATACATATGATAAATTATTATTTTTTGAATCTGGAATTAGAGGTGGAGTTTCATCAGTTTTAGGTAATAGATATGTTAAATGTTATAATAAGAAAGTAAATCCACAAGAATATGGAATAATGAAACCTCTATCTCCAGAAGAAAAAGAAAAAATATTAGAAATTTTTCGAACGAAACGAGAAGGAGTAGAACGTGAAAAAGCAATTGATGAATTCATGAGAGAAAACTATTTGTTATATTATGATTTTAATAGCTTATATTCTTCTTGCATGATACAAGAATTACCAACAGGTGAAATGTCATGGTGTAATATTCGTACGACATCAGAGATGTCTACTAGGGCTTCGCCCGTTCTAGATTATCAAAGAACATATGATGGTGAAAATAATTTTGGTTATGTATATGAAGTTGATTTAGTATACCCTGATTATATAAAAGATAAAACAAAATATTTTCCTTTCTGTCCCGAAAACAAAATTCCTAATATAGAAGATTTTTCAGATTATCAAAAATCTTTAATTCCTAAGAAATATAGACCAACAACAAAAAAACTTATGTTAACACAAAGCAATAAAGGAAAGTATGTTGTTGAAGGAAGAATGCTAGATTGGTATTTAGATCATGGAATGATTCTCACCAAAATACATCGAAAACTAGAGTATAGAAAATCTAGGTGGTTAAAAAATTATATAGAGTTCAATATTGAAAAACGTAAAATAGCTAAAAGAAATAAAGATGATTTTGGAAACGTGTTCTTCAAATTAATGAATAATGCATTTTATGGTAAGACTTTAGAAAATGTGCGTAATAGACAAAATATTGAAATAGTTTATGATAAAGATTAGATTTCAAAATTTAACAAGGAAACCTACATATAAAAGAACTACTAGATTTAGTGATGAACTATGTGCTGTACATTTACGTCGAATTAGCGTAAAACATGATAATTTTAATTTTATTGGTTTCACTATATTAGAATTAGCTAAACTATTTATGTATAGATTTATATATGATTATTTAGCACCTGCTTATGGCAAAAACTATAAATTACACTTTACAGATACCGATTCTGTTTTCTTAGAATTAACAATACCGTATAATTCTACACTTGATGAAGAAATTAATAAAATAAAAGATATCATTCATCCTTCTGATTTATGTAAAGTAAAAGATAAATTAGAAGGAAATGAAGATTTCATAACAGAAGCTATATTTTTAAAATCTAAATGTTACTGTTATGATACAACTAATAATATTAAAACACATAAAACATTAAAAGGAATTTCAAAGGCATCAGTGGCTAATCAAATAACATTTCAAGATTATAAAAATGTATTATTTAATAATGAAATAAAAACAGCATGTAATTATAGACTTAATTCAAAAAAACATAACATGTATTTAAAAGAAGAACATAAATTAGCATTAGATCCATTTGATGATAAAAGAAAAATTTTACCTGATGGAATAACTACTGAACCTTTTTAATTTTCTAATTTCTAAGATAGACAAATTTGATATATATATAAAATAAAAAAAAATATTGTAACACTATATTTGTATATTTTTATCACTCCGCGAAAATATTTTCGATAACTCTTTCATGAATTTTTTTATCAATATTAATTGTAATGAAGCCATAATCTTTTGACCAAGCATTATTACACGATTGTTTAAATTCATCTTTATTTCTTACGCATAAATCTCTTAACAAATCACTTAAGTTTCTTGCATTTATTTCAAATAGTATAAATATATTTGCATTCTTTCTAATAACACTTCCGTCTAATGAATACATACTTTGTGTTAAATAAAACACACTACAGTTATTATGTCTACCTCTTGTGAAATAATTTCTCTGAACTGACTGATTTCTATCATTAACACAATCATCAAAAATTACACAATGTTTCATTGTTTTATCTAGTTTACTAGGATCTTGCATATTACCACTATCATCTATTAATTGTATCTTTATATGGTTATTTTTATTAGATTCTACTAACTGATTATTTTTTGCTGCTTCTTCACACCACGAACTTATTTCTTCTTCATCTTCAGATTTTTCATATTCTTTGAATAATGAGGCAATTGCTGTTTTTTTAAGATTATTTTCAAATCCATATTTTAAAAATTGATAGACGGGTTGTTCTGCCGTTGTTGTATAAATTATAAGATTGTTATAATCCAAAAAATTTGGAGTCGTTAAAATTTTAAATAATAGATACGTTTTTCCGCAACCTGATCTTCCACAAATAACTGACAAAACTTTATTAGATAAATTTGGATGATGATTAAATTTAAGTTTTTTTATTTAATGTTTGCACTTCACTCATTTTTTAATAAAAAAATTTTATTTTTATTTTTTTATTTTTTGTTTCTAAAGAAGAAGAAGAAAATTAAACTTCTCTAGCTTCGCGTAGGAGTTTATACCTCTCGAACGGGAGTTTATACCTCCCGAACCAAAAGATCTATCATAATCTCTTCACCTCCAAAATTTATTTCTTGTCCTTTCTCATCAGTGATTCTAATGCCAATGTTGTTAATAGTTTTTCTTGTAATAGGAAAATATATTAATGTTTGTGGAATTACATTTAATCTATAACCAATGGGTACAGTAAAAGCTGGAAAACTGAATATTAAATTTGATAATTTACCATTTATATAACCTCCTTCAATAATGTCACAATGTACAACAATTGAATTTATTTCAGTTATTTTTGGAATCTTCTCACCTAAATGATAACCTTGACTATAAGTTTGTTTATTAAATCCTAATAGCTTTGACAATGATCTATCATGATTAAATCAACTTGATGATTTTCGTCTAAAGTAAGAGAAAATTTATTAACTGCCGGTTCAACTGCAAAATGTAATTGTTTCTTATCTTTAAATGATATACCCAAATGTCTCTTAATTTCATTTGATATTGTTTCAACTTCGTAAGAACCAGGAAGAAAAGTTAGTATTTTCCATGTTTTACCTTTATCAGTAGAATATCTAAATTGATCATTCGCATCTTTGATAACGTTTTGTATAGTGTTAAATGTAGAGAAACTAGTCAATGCAATTTGATAATTTTTATTTTGTTCTAAATGTAGAATGGGTTCTAAATTACAAGTGTGTGATGAAGTAGTTGTTATAATTTTTAACGTCGTACTAAATTTTGATGAACCCAAAATCTCTGTCAATTTTTCTAAATGATCATTAATTTTGTCTAAATCTGCTGAACACATTTTTAAACTAAAAAATTAAATAAATATTATAGATAAAAATCGTAGATAAAAATCATAGATAAAAATCATAGATAAAAATCATAGATAAAAATTAGAAACAACATATTTCAGCTACATTTTTATAATCCTCTTCATTTAGAATCTTCTTTTCTAACAGTCTTTTCAATATAGCATGAATTTCATTGAAACTAGAATTATGTCCTTCTTTTATTGCAGATATTAAAATATTTAATCTATTTAGTAATTCTTGTGGATCATCTGGTAAAAATACAGTTGTTTCAGTTTTCTGTTTTTCAGATAAACCTTTCCCTACTTTAACTCCCGTTGATAATAAATTTTCTAATTGTTTATAACGTCTAAGAGATTTTACTGCACCAACTCTGTCTAACATAGCTTTATATTTTATGAGATCTTCTATAGCATAATTATTTAAATCTGCTCCTCTTAAAAGATTAACAAAATTTCTATCTAAATTAAAAGGAGATTTATCTGGTGAAAAAATTAAACCTCGAAAAGGTTGTGGAAATATTTCTTTTTGTCCGAGATAAAATCTAGGTATTGTTTTTCCATCTATAAATGAGATAGAATGTTCAAATTGCATAGATTTTGGTAATTTCTTATTAATGTTTGATTCTAGTAATCCATAGTCATCTAATATAGTTTTGTGCTCTGGATCTGTTATATCAATTTGTTTATCATTATTTGTAAGTTCCTTTTCAAGAGTTTTAAATGGTTTCATAGTTTTTTCAAAATCAGTTTTTACTTGCTCGGTTTGCTGCATTTTTTCAAACATATCAGATTGAATACCAGCTTTTATCATTCTATGTTGAAGATGATTTTCTTTCATAATATTTCTTTGTTTTATTAACTCTTCTAATTGTTTTATTCTTTTAAAATTATCAGCTCTAATTTTATCCATTTTTAAAATATAATATTTGAATTTTGTGGTAACATTGGAATACAGCAAAAACATTTTACTGAACAAATTATTTTTTTATTGCTTTGTTGTTTGACATCTTTTCGTTTAAAATTTTCTCGTTTTAAGTTTTGTTTAATAAAGTTTTGCTTAAATTTTCGCTTAAAGTTTTTAGCTCTTCTAAAAAAATTTTGTCATTTTCTTCATTAGAAATTTTACCATCACTAGAAATTTTGCCATCCTGTCTATTCTTATCATCAACTTTTTCGGACTGTAATTGAAAGGTTTGATTTACTTCATTAGCTATTAGATCAAATTTTTCAATCTCATCTAACGTAATAACATTATCATCACATACTCTTTGAAAGTAGTAATGTAGTTTATCATAGACTTCTTTAATATGTAAATGCTTAGTTTTTAATGATTTTCGTTTCTTAGTTATTAAAGATTTATCTAACATTGTAACAAGTGAAGTTGCAAAAACACCCGTACCTGTTAAAGCTGTAGCAACTACTGGAATTACTAAAACACCTGAAGATATAACAATTGTTAACGTACCTAAACTTATTGTTAAGAATATTCCAATTCCTTGTGTTACATTCTTAACTTTAGACCATCTCTTTCTTAACTTTTTATAATGTTCTATTTTAAATAATAATTGAGATTCCTTATCTTTCATATACCTAACTCTATCTTTGTGTTTTTCTTTATTCATTTTTTCAATGTTAATCTTTTCAATGTCCATTAAAGTAGAACTACGTTCATATGATATTGAAGGATATATTCTTGCGGCTTCTTCCATTTTTAAAGAAATATTTTGAATAAATATTTTGAATACAATCTTCTGAATTTTGATTTAAATAGAAATACGCAGTTGTTTGTTTGCCGTATTTCTAAGAACACAGTCAGACCAAAAGCTCTGGGAGAGGATGAGACGAAGAGGGAGAGAGAACAAAAGAATTGTTTGCCAGTATGAATCGTAGATAAGCAATTGAATTTTTTGTTTACTCCAGTATAACTCTACTGCCCAATACCGATGCAATCGTACATGTTATGAGGATAAAAAAACTACTCTTCATTCCACGAAAAATATCCTTTTTTGGGAAGAAATGCATCTTAATGCACATTTTAATTAGTTTTTGCAGAAGAAGTCGCTAATCTTAGTTTTGTTTCGCTTGACTTGGTTTGACCTTTGAACATTGAAGTGGTGACAGCTGCGGCGGCTTGTGGCAGACAATAGCGCCAATGCGGGTATGATTTAGTCGCTTCGTTGGGGCAAAGGTCATAAAGATTCTCTCTCTCTCAGGAACAGCTGCTGCCATTATTCCAAGTATTACAATTTTAGTCTTACTGCGTGCTCTAATTACTGCGTGCATTCATTCTCTGAGCGTTCTACGAGACTGTGACTGTTTACAATTTATCCGTGACCTAAACATCGAAGCTGTGTCAGAAATGAGTGCTTCTATTCATCGCGAATTCCTCAAATTTTGTGATCAAGTACTTCCACTCATCAAAGATGAGAAGATAGATTTTTTCAAAACTCTTATTGTAAATCATGAATTCTATTTTCAAAAGAAGATAAAACCAGAAAAAGAGGACAAGAAAAATGAGATTTTTTCTGAAATAAGAAACTCATTTTCATCAGGACAACTAATCCAATGACAGCTCGACGTGAGTGCACAGGCGACATGCACTATCCAAAACTGTGTTACAACTCTACATTCTCTAATTTATCAAGAAAAAGTACACAATAATTCTTCCTTATCAATTGCTATTTGCCAAGGATTTGTGATATCTAAATTAAAATCAATGGAACATTTGTCAATGGTAGCCTTTACTCAAAAGTTGGAGAGTGAATATAACATTAAATTCTCAAGAAGGTATGTAACGTTTTTGGTAAAATTATATCGCCTTTCTCAAGCTAACACAAAGCTTCAAACATGTACTTTAAGTATATTCTTTGTTTTCAAAAACTTTAAGTATTTTGAAGATTATTTTGAATTTGAAAAAGAGGAACAGTTGCTTCAAATTAGCTCAGGGATATTTTCTTCCCAAGAATCCAATCAAACATCTGATATGACAACTGGACTAACGCAGCAATTAGAGACACAACATATACAAGAGCGCCAAACACAAAATGAGTAGTATGTATTGACAATCATTTTATGTAACAGAATAGAAAAATGGGAATGAGCATTCGCAGTTTATAAATGAAACAGTGGTTGCTTTTTCTTGTATTGTAAGACTTTGCTATATTATGTGAGTAGCATGCATTAACATTTTATTTTGTGAGACGGAATAAGAGAATGGGAATGAGCATTCGCAGCTTATAAATGAAACATTCTTTATTTTTTCTTATACTGTGTGTCCTCTAGCATATTATTTGACGTACTGGTGTGTATTGTCAATCATTTTATGTAACAATAGAAAAATGGGAATGCCATTCCCAGTTTATGAATGTAACATTTTTCTAGATGTCATATATTTACTTTGTAATCTAAACTACTTGGACATATATGTGAATAAAATATTTCAAAAAGAAAAAAGAATGTGTTTTCATTTTGCATTAACCGCTACCTGTTAAAGAAATATTATTAGTCACATGATATATTTTAAAAACCTGAAAAAGGTCTAAACTCATGAATTTGAAATTCTCAACTTTTATGATTTTTGGTGTCCTTGAACGGTCATGATTTAAGCAATGAAAATCGAACCGAAGGTTCTAGGGCTTCGCCCGATTGTAATTCTCAAATTTTGAGATTCTTAACTTTTATGATTTTTTCGGTGTCCTGGAACGGTCATGATTTTCAAAGTAAAAAAATGATCTTAATCTCAAATTTGAGATTCTTAACTTTTATGATTTTCGGTGTCCTGGAACGGTCATGATTTTGAGGGTGAAAATCGAACCGAAGGTTCTAGGGCTTCGCCCGATTGTAATTCTCAAATTTGAGATTTTGAAAAATTTGAAAATTGGGTATTTTAAAAAACGCCCAAATTCATGAATTTATGTCGTTTTTAAAAATGTCATTTTTTGAAAAAATGGTACTTTTTGAATGGACTAAATTCATGTATTTAGGTCTTAAAAACCTGAAAAAAGGACTAAATTCATGAATTTATGTCGTTTTTAAAGATACTATTTTTTTGAATTTTATGGTGTCCTGGAACGGTCTTTTGCCCATTACTATTACAGCGATGATATGTTTTATGAGCAGAAGATGTGATAGCAAGAGACTATTCAACTTGATAGCAAGTCAAAACAACCTGATAGCAGGAGCTCACCGACACTCACCTTGTGAAAGATAAATGTGAAGAGCAGAGCTGGTGCACTGCCTTTTATAAGATTTTCCTAAGCTGTGAATGGATCAGACCTCTCGTCCAATCACAGACGAGCTAGAGTTCCCGATTTGCGCACGCACATTTGTAACGCGTTATTGAAATCGTGTTAGGCAAAAAGGTTGTTTAGCAATAGACTCAACCATAGCACCTGAAGTCAATACATTGAAACATGATGATTGCACGATTCGTTTTCATCAAGAGTGCTTCGGAGGCTTAATACAAGATTACATCCTTGAGTTTCAAAGGGAGGAGACAGAATTGGAGGCATGTTTAGACTACACACGAAAAATATTTACGGAGTTGATATCTTATTTCAAAGACAGTCTCATCAAGGCTCATTTAACTGCACATGTCAATTACATTCATTTTCCAGAAGGTGAAGTAGCGGAAAGTGTTGATTTTCAATTTCGTTCCTATGGACAAGAATATGTTACTGATGCTTCTGAGTTTTATACACGACATCTGCGGAAGATTATTTCCCGTATGGACAACTTTCATGGTTACGGCGATCATTTGCTTCTGAATAAAATAAAGCATATTGTCATTGCCATTAGTAAAGTGGGTTTCAATGATGTTGAATCAAAGACCAAATAAAGTATTTCTTCATGACACTTGTGTTGTGCTAAACTTTCTAGTGCTGTGGTGTACACTATTTTCATATATAACATTCTAAACTCTCATTGCAGTAGAAAACTGCTTTTAGTAAAACCTGATGAAGCGAATCTAACAGTCATGGAGTTTGAATTTTCTAATAAGGGAACAGTTGACAACTGTCTCAAATAAAACTTTCTAACACTGTGAAAGTAAGTTACAAGACAATCTACACTGTGCAGTAAAACCTTCTAAAACTTTCTAGTGCTGTGATGAGTTCGGTCAGTCATACAACGTCAATGATCAAACATTATTTTCACAAACGTGTGTCGTAGTAAAATTCTTTGACTACACTAACACTTGCATTTCATGACATGTGTGTTTCATAAAACATCATGATCAAACTTTTCTAACTATACATCAACCTGCGTTGCAATAAAACTTTTGTACAACATGATAAAGTTTCTGACTAGACTTATGAATAAACGTCATGATCAAACTTTACTTTTACAAACGTATGTCACAGTAAAACTACTTGACTACACTAACTTTGCAAACCATGATACACTTTCTGATTAGACTTACGAATACAACTTCAATGATCAAACTTTCTAACTATACATCAACCTGTGTAGCAGTAAAACTTTTTACAAAACATGACACGAATACAACTTCAATGATCAAACTTTACTTTTACAAACGTGTGTCACAGTAAAACTACTTGACTACACTAACTTTGCTTTTACAAACCATGTTACAGTTTCTGACTAGACTTACGAATAAAAAACGTCAATGATCAAACTTTATTTTCACAAACGTGTGTCACAGTAAAACTACTTGACTACACTAACTTTGCTTTTACAAACCATGATAAAGTTTCTGACTAGACTTACGAATAAAACGTTGATGATCAAACTTTCTAACTATACATCAACCTGTGTTGCAATAACACTTTTGTACAATATGATAAAGTTTCTGACGACACTGACAAGAGCTTGTTCACTAGCGAAGAGAGAAGTCTGTGACGTGTTGCGTGTGGCGCATGAATGTCCTCCCTTCATTCCATTCATCAATTCGTCATCGTGATAGAGACAAGAACTGATGGTTCATTCTCGCATGCTTGGTCAACTGTCGGGAAACAAGTGCAATGGAGATTTTATGAGGTAACCTGTGGCAGATAGCTAAATGTCGCCCTGGCGGTCAGAGTACAACGTTGAGACGAAACATTGCAAACATGACGCAGAGAGGTTTCACAAGGATTACCATTGCTCACGTCCCGTGCAGCTACGGACTTCACCGCTGTCTCGAAATCACCCACAGGAAGTATCACACCGAAAATCGTGCACCGTCCATGACTTGATCGCCAGACATGAAAACCGGTGGAGTTGGTAAGAGGTGGACAGACTTTGATCAGCTTGATAGCAAGCCGTAGAGAGCTTGATTCACCAGCGTTTTGCAATGGAGATGTTTAGAGGCCACCCATGACAAGATAGCTAAGACTCAACCGATTGGCGTTCAAAGTGCTACGTTGAGAACTGTGTCAAATACCCAACATGAGACATGAGTTGCCCCAGCGGTTACGGTCTAAACTATGACACACTCCCTTGCCACACTTATCACTACGGCATCGTCCGCCGTCCCGAAGGAACACCCTGTCAGTGGAATATTACAGCAAAACTCTCCGTGTCTTGCTCGCTTTCAGTGAAAAGCTGCTTAGTCTATATGTGGCTCAGACATCGTTGAAAATCATCTAGTTGACTTCAGCAGGGTCGAAAACCCCAGAAAACCTCCAAAACTAGCGAATTTAAATTTTTCAACTTTTTAGCACTACTTACGACATTTTATAAGTAGTCTATCACTTAGGGCAGGTCAATAGCAACCGAACCATTTTTGAATCAAGTCAAACGGACTTGTAGAAGCAAAGTTACAAGCCTTTAAAGTTTTGGAGTCTTTTATGGCCTGGAGACGAAGGCCATCTCCTTGCGAACCTCTAAGTCTGACGCCTTAGCTGACTTCAGCAATGAAATTTTCTAAGTCGGTTTCTAACAGAAACCCGGTTTTTCAGATTTCCAATGCTATCATCGGAGCTCCAGAGTTCACCTACCCCAACCCAGTCGGGAGGAGAACTGATTTCCACAAGCCGAGTTTCCACTTATATAGTGTGTGGCGATCAGCTGATGACGTAATACCCATCATCCAAACACTGAAAACCCGTCTATCTCCGGTTCTAGTGCTCCGATTGAGCTGTAAATATAACATTTCCATGTAGAATTTGACGCTGAATCCGAATCTGACCTCCGTTTTCCCATCCGATGCTTCGTTTTGGCTCTACAGTAGGCAGCCATCGCAAAAATTCTAACTGTCGTTTTTTCGAAAAATGTTGAAAATTTTTCTCTCCGATTGACTTGAAACTCTCCGATTGACTTGAAACTTACCATGCTGATAGAGAATTTGACGCTGATTCCAAATCTGAAATCCGTTTTCCCATCCGATGCTTCGTTTTGAAGCTACAGCCCATTTTCCCATCCGAGACCTCCTTCATGCCGAATTCCAGCCTTTCTCATCCCAACACCAACATCCACCCTTTCCAACTCTATCCTTCCCACATTCCTACCCTTCTCCCTTCCTACCCCTTGCCTCATCACTCCTCTTTCCTTCCTTCCTTCCAGAGGGGGGGAGGGACCCGTTTCTTCCTCACGGACCCATTCCTCCCAACACATCCTTGGCGACTTCCTTCCAGAGGGGGGGCTGAGTCAGCCTGATGACTCATCACTGCACCGCACTGTCATTGAATTTGGAATGTGCTTACTACTACTGTAGCGTTCGAACGGCTTACCGAAGATTGCGAGAATCTGGAATTCATTGGCGACGACCAGCTGTCCTCATTCCATTGAGTTTTGAGCACCGCAGAAGACGAGTTGCCTGGTGTGATGCCCATCGCTCATGGAATGACCATCACTGGCAGAAAGTCTTGTGGACCGATGAATCGAGATTCACTCTGGATTTCAATGACGGTCGTGTCAGAGTGCATCGTCTTCCAGGTGAACGCTTTGCCCCATGCTGTATTAAAGAACACGACAGATATGGTGGTGTAAGTGTTGTTATACTGTGGGGTGGCATTTGGCATGACGGACGAACGACAGCAGTCATCATCAAAGGCACGTTGACTGGAGAGAGGTATCTCAATGAAATTGTGCTTCCTGTTGTTGCCCCAGTGGTCAGGGTGGAGGATCTCGTCTTCCAAGACGACAACGCAAGACCACATCGCTCCTCGGCTGTCATTGCCACTGTTAGGAGATTGAACATTCAAACCCTTGACTGGCCTGCACGCTCACCTGACTTGTCACCCATTGAACAAGTCTGGGACGAGCTTGGGCGTGGGGGTGAGAGACCGCTATTCACTTCCACCAGTGTCCCTGAAGATTCTCTCTGAAAGACTGACAGAGCAGTGGCTTCTCCTTGAAACGTCCTTCATTCAGAAACTTTGTGAATCCATGCCATCTCGGATTACTGAATGTAGTGGAGCTAGAGGGGGGCACACGCGCTATTAAATTTGAATCTGCTACATGCGTTATTTTTCTGTGCTAGCGACTTGGTGGAGATTGTGACTAAATTATCGAGGTATCATACATACATGTATATATACCAGTCAAAAATGAAAGAAGTTAAAGAAGTAAATGTTTCAAAAATTTTGTCAATGAGTATATATTAAGGGCAGGAAAATGTAGAAATCCGAGTTTGAGAAGCGGACGAGGATTTCTACGAATTTCTTGCCCGCATAGTTTCATAGAATGCCATATCTTCTAAATCTATGACAAATTTCCAATAACCAATGTGATTATGCAAATACAGCATTTCTTTGGCAATGTATCTTGCTCTCCTAAAAAGGCAAGATAAAAGAAAAAGTGCAACATTTTTCATATCATGGCAGTTTGCCTTCACAGATTTAGAACATAAAGATATGCTAATGACACTATTTCTGTTATTTTACCTGGCCTACGTATAAGACTCATAGAAAAATACTCCCTGTTAATGGAAGCTCAATCGGTATTGATAATAATTCCTGGTATTCTAATTGATTGGAACATATTCAGACTTAAACATTCGGTGAAGACTTTTACAAATTCGAATCAAATTTACTGATGTCATCATATTCTCTGCTTATTCATGAAACCGTACAATGAAACCAGCTTTACGAAGTATGTCAATGATTACAGAATACGGGATTCATTCACGCCAATACTATTAGTTTTATTGATCACAGCTATGTTGTCCATTGGCTTGTATTCAAATATTCGAGTACTTTTGGTCATGAGGTATAGGATAATTGGTTCAAAATCTACACTATCCTTGATCTACGATTCCCTTGTGTTGACTGAAGCTGCTGCAGATGTTTGCACTTTATTTGTCCTCGCTATACAGATATATTTTCGTCAAGGCTTTGGTATTGATTTGGAGAGATCGTTTAACATTTTTTGCAAAAGTCTTAGTGCTATTTATTTCTTGAGTTATGGTCTATCAACAGATATCATCTTAATATTATTTGTAACGAGATTTCTTGCTGTGTTTTATCCTTTTGCATTAGAAAGCTTATTCAGCAGACAAGAACTGGTAGGTACATTGATAATCTTTCTTATGAGTATAATCACCCTATTATCACCTGTCACAGTTATGACACTCAAATCTGTTCACATTGCCGTCGAACACGGAGAAGCACATCAAATTTGTGGGCCTAACGTGAATTTTGAGTATTATGACAAACTTCCCTTTATACTATTTCAGATATTTCACATTATTCTACCTTCTATATTTGCATTTATGCTGGTCATAGCGGGACACACTGCTAAGCTATTAGGAAGAAGACATTTGCGGAATGAATCAATCTCCTCAAAACATTCCATATCTGCGTTGGACAATAATGTCTTTGTTTTGATAAGTTTCCTCCTTGGTACTCCTACTCTGTTGTTATCATCATCATACTTCCAAGAAACGCTCACAGAGCGGATTAGTAACGCTGCTCTTGATTTTGGCGTATTAATTTCACTATTACCAAGATGCTTGAATTACTGGCTGATATACCATTTTTCATATAATTTTAGATGTAGTCATAGGTCAATGGTAAAAAAATCTAACAGTTCATCCCCTTTTATGGAACATACAAAACGAGCGAGTTCCCCCGGAAGTGGGAGAAACTCGAAAAATGCAGCATTTAATGAATCAATAACTGATAGTACTTCTTCCGAAAGTTTCAGTGGAGACAGCCGGGTGAATAGCACTTCAAATGATTCAACGAAGATCTACGATGCACATGGGTTGATTTGGGCAGAATCGAAATAAATGTTGTAAAGTCTTGATAAATGTGTGTATTATTACATTTCTTTCCATACATTTGATATCTATAACTCTTGTATGCTTATTAAATTTCAGGAGTTATTGTAGTTATGTATGCAGTCTGAATTGACACAAGAGCAATGAAATATCTAAAAAATGTTACAATGTTTAAAATGTATGAATATCTTTCGCAAACAGACATTCATCGATGTTCGCAACTTTAGTTTATTTCTGTGTATAAACACATTGCCTAATGCATTTTAGTTGCAGGTAACTGCTTTTTTAAATTGGTAGCAGTCGAATTGTGTAATGCAAATACATTGTAAAACTTATCTGAATTCTGAATCATGAACATATTTGAATTAATAAAAACCATGTTTCTTATGCTGAGAGCTATGAAAATAAGTGATTTTTAAGTCAATTTTTTCTCAAAAATTCCCCCGTTAAACATAAAACGTCTTTAGTAGCATAATATTCATATCGTGAACATACGAAAGGCGCCAGAGACTGTCAGTCATGAACAAATTTTCCTAAAGCAAATGGCCCGCAGACTTTTTCAAGAGTAGCATTGAAAGAGAAGTGAATAATAAATGAGAATTTCAGCGAAATCATCTCTGCAGGAAATCATAGCCTAAGAACATTTCATTTTTTATATTATTGGGGGTCAATCAATTGCTTTTTAGAAAGGTCAAAACTATTAAAATCATTCTTTTGATATTCTGATCATTCTCATGATCTAATAATCAAGCCGCATCAATTCAGTAATATTTCATCAACGGCTAAGCCAAGCGATACGAAAATCATTGCAATGAATGGTAAAAATGTGTTTTCAAAACACTTTCCATTTTGTCATTCTTTGATTTACTTTTCCTACAGAACACGAGAAATGCTGAAATATGATTACTGTCTTAAATACTTGACAGTAAGTAACTTTAGAATACCTGCATCGAATACAGACCAATATTAGTGATTAATGACCAAACGAAAGAAGAGACCAAAGCCTAGAATATAAAAATGACGATGCAAAATTAGACATCTTAATCATTTTAGATCTCACTCAGATGATAGTCAAAGTATACTGTATATGAAGCAATGACTGACAAGCTTATTCATAAAGAAATGCATCTACGTAAATACATCTACGAATATACTTACGAATATCCATGACACGTTTATCTTAATAGATGATGATATTCAATTTACTTTAGAAGTTCCAGAAACTGACTGTCTAAATTTCCTGGACAGAAGCATCTCAATAAAAGGAAATTAGAGTATAGTTGATATAACAAACCTTGCCATTCTGGAATAAGTTTACGCAAAGATAGCTGGCTGCCGAATTACGTAAAAAATAATTTTGTAAAAAATAGTTTCCTATACGCCAAGACTCGATGCTTTGACCCATCAGAAAAAGCGCACGGTATCATGAAAAATAGATTAAACAACAATGGTTTTAGTAAAACCGATATGTATCGTAAAAATAGAAATAAAAAATCAAATGTTGAAGAAAGCAAAGTGATTTTAAATCTTGATTTTGCTGGCGATGGTTTTCTGAGAAAAATCAATAAAATGAAAATAAATATGACATTCCAATACGCATCACTAGTAAACGTGGAAAAAAGCTTGTTTCAAATGTCAAAAAATTGGATAGAAATGCTTGTTCGCGTAGTATTTGTAAAAATATATTGCCCCAAAGTATAAATGCAAAAGTAAATATTTTATCTATGAATATGTGACCAGAGTTGCATATGTCAAACGTGTCGTCCATTTCAAGTTCACTATAGAGAATATGAGCGCAGTTTGCGGTATGAAGACCAGAAGAGTGCACTTAGTGAACATTCGATGAAAGCCCACAGTGATAAAGCGATGACCATTAACAATTTCGACTGCAAAATTATTGATCAACAACTAACAACGATTACTACTAGAGTGGCTGAATCCCGCTATGAATATTGCGACGAACATGCCAAAAATAAACAGACGACATGAACTGACCAGATGAGCTGCTTTCACTGACTGATTTATGTATAAAAAGCCCACTTGTTCAGCAACAATTCAACCCTTGAGACTGTCTATGTGGAGACGAAACGCATCGGGTGACTCGCACTTTTATTATACAATAAAACGTGAAAAGATTGGGACAGAGCCTGTTTTTACTATTTTCATAATCTGCGGAAATGTTGCATGAATAATATGCTTAATGAATAATATGCTTAATGAGCAATATGCTTTAAAAACTACTCATAGCAGCGGGCAATATGTAAGTTTTATGTTAATGGATCCCATGTCAGAAAGGGACAGATGATCATGTCTCACAGTGGCCTTGGTCCATTCCATAGAGTAGGTATATTAGGTAGAGTGGAAACTCCGCATTTATTAAATTCCCGATGTGTATACACTTTCGATTTTATTAAATGAACTCGAGGGGATATATTTGGTAATTGTTACCGTGTGAGATATGCACATTTATGCCGTTTTGAAGAAATTACAACGGAACTGATTCATCGAGGTATAATGCAGAAGGAATTTATATTATTTTCCAGATTCTCAGTGTCATGACAGCCTTGGAGAGTTAATGTTTGTTGAATTAGCAACTCGATGACCTACTACTGCTTTCATGCTGAACCTCAAGAGAATTTTCTTAAGCGTGATCATATCACAGGCAACCCGCCACTGGCAGAGCAAAATCACATAATCAAAAACAATTATTTCAATTAACTTTGAAAGATGTAAATGGGTCCACATCAGTATTCAGATTCTAGAGATGAAACATGAATTTAGTGAATCATAAAATCATGCCGATGAAAATTGAATTAAAAACTTGAAGTTTCAGCCAAGAAAGCACGAATAATATCGCGACTTTTTCATCAACTTCTCCATTATAATGCCGTTCATTAGATTTCCACTTGATCATCAGCTTGATTTCCGCTTAGGTAGGATGCTTGTTAGCAAATATTCATTCCTTTTGATATCCAACTTGTTTCATGCTACTTATATAGTAGAGTCATCTCGGTAGTATATAAATTAGCAAATTTTGATTTTTTTCAAAAGTGCTCAAATAATTTTTTGGACCACTGGAACGTTATCTCCGCAAAAAACTGAATCTTTTGATATAAAAATTTTCATTGTATACAGATACTTTTTTGAGTCGACACTCTACCTATATATCCCTACTCTAGGGTCCATTCACCCATTTAGAGACAGTAACTGTAATTTTTCTGCTCAATATATAACTAAGAATTTTCATGTATTTTAAAAATCTCTTTTTGAGTTGTATTCAGCGCCTCTAAACTGCCCTAATGCAGTCAAGCATGCTCTCAATGCGACGATTCCATGCAACGCTTCCATGACACAATTGATCAAAACGCATCGTTCATCAAATTCATCTACCATCATTTTCCAACTGATGCTCAAATTGTTTTGATTTTTTTTGAATTCTTGAAAGCAGGGAATTCAAATTTTGATTTGCAATTAAATTGCAAGATCACCGAATTTGTAAAAATTGATGCCACCATGAGAATGCGCTTATTGTGCCGCAATTTAGGGGCGAATCAATCATGGGAACCTCAAAATCAGTGGGTCTTCATCAACCTCTCATTCTGGCCTCTCTGTTAAATAACCGGGTAAAACAGGGCTAAAACAAAGATGATAAGCAGTTAGCCCTCATAGACTTGAGGGGATGCAGTTTATCATGGAACATTTTATCTACTTCACAGTTTTAATCAATGACACATCAATATCTCATGCCCAGATAAAGTCATCCTTTTTCACTATGATTTTTTATGCCGTATTTTATTTCAGATGCATTGCTAGTTTGATTGATACTACATGTAGATAGACAGTCGCCTACTGAACCCTCTTCAAGTCTCACAGGGTGTGGATTTTGTTTTTCAGAAGATAAGATATTATCTGCAGACTGACATTTTGCAAATAGATTTATAACCGTATTATTATTATTTAAAGCCGTATTATAAATTTCGCCCATTTATTACTAATATCATGCTCGCGCATGTGCGCTATGTTGAAGCGATCGCGAATGCGAATGAACTCGAGCCACTGCAATGAGTCAGGAGGGGAAACAGATGTTCATGGGAGCGTAAATCAAAAGCCAACGGACACCGGCGTGGAACACGGATTGTAGCTTGGCTAAGGAATTATGTGAAATACCAGAGAGGACTGATACGGTAGTCTATCCTGGTATGTAAAAGGGATGAACGGATGGATGAATGCTTCGGATCTGCCGAAGCAGTTCAAAATTGGTTCCCACTGTTGCTGATTTTTTACACATGATCAGTTGCAAATAGTGAAACGCATGAACGAGTAACTTCACTGTTTACGTTGATCAAGTAAGAGGGAAAAATCTGACTCTCCTCAGAGTTCCTCGCTTTGATTACAGGCATCGTTCTGAAAATGACATAAAGGGAAGCACATGAAACAACACATGAAATGGACACATGATCTTCCTGAAGAATCTGATGGTTGAAGTCTCGCGTCGAAGAGCCAAGGGAGACAAACAGCATTCCCGACACTCTTTACCAGAAAAAATTAGCAGATGAAGTCCATTTGGCATTCGGTCAATGCGATTGTAGTCACCAAGAAATAGACCCAAAAACAAAGGTGCTCAGCATTCAATAAGCGATCTCACAAAGGACTCGTAAACAACTATCAGTTGAAGTTTAGAAAATGATGGTTTCAAAATTCTTATTGTATATAGAAGCCGTGAAGCATAAGAGATTGTCTCATCGATTTGATTGAGAAAGTCCATCTTGAATTGAATGTTACCCCTTAGATCTATGTTACTTCTAAGATCTAAGACTGTTAGGCGTTGGGCAGTTCTCAATTTTCTTCATAGCAATGCAGCTTGACTTTTTGAGGTTGATGTGGCAGTTCTATCTCAATTAACCAAGTCAGAATTCTACTGCGCTCGCTATAAATAGTTTCAAGACTTGCATCTCTATAAGGGGAAGCACATGGTCATGCCATCAGCGGAATTCATTACGTAGTTGACCATGCGGCGAGAGAGATTCGTCATTATCGTTTGTCAAAAATGGTAGCAAAAATAGCAGTTCTCTCGAGATACTTTTTATGGTCAGAGTAAGAAAGTAATAAGTTAAAATGTCAAAGCCATTTTAACTTATTACTTTCTTACTCTGACCATAAGAAATTCATTAGACCTACTTCGGTCCTTTCAGTGGAGCATGCTCCCATCGTCTTTTCAAAGAGAAGTGGACAAATAATTGATCCCTGGGGAATTCCGGAGCAAGCAATTATTTTTCTACTCTCATGAGCTCCAAAGCGCACGAATTGCCACCGTTGGCCGAGATAAGATGACATCCACGTAATAAACATGTTAGGTAAACGCAGATCAATCAGTTCATTTGATTGATCACTATTTTGTGGTGCGGAAGCTTATCAAATGCGCTCGATAAATCGAAAGATTGTAGTACATACACGTACGTTGTGTTTTTGCAGCGTGCAATTACATAATCAATGTCAATTAAGAGAAGCATCAGAGACTTTGACTTCAGCAGGAAACATAGTGTAGTCGCCTCTTAAAGCAAGCGACTAATCTTGCATCCAATGCTAAACTTTTGGTAATAAGGCTGAACAACACCCCAGTATGATATAATAATCTAGAGACTATTTATCTTGCCAAAAAGAAGTATTGAAAGTTCACAATTTGTGAAAGAGCAAGAGAAATAAGATCGGTGAAGTCATTGATCACTTGACATGATAGCAAGACAATTTTGCCTCAAGAATATTTTTCAGAACAGCTTTTTTTAGCCTCTTGCTATCAAAGCATAGTAGGCTATGGTAGACGTCAAGGGATGGGTTTCCGTCTTACATTTGATACATGCAGAACTGGCAAGAAGTGAAAGCTTAACATTAAAATCCTACAAGCTAAGTCTATGGGTTGTAGCAGGAGACCGAAGCCCTACGAATCTCATTGAGTGACAGAATAGTAGAACATACTCGTATAGATGGATTCATGTACCTCGTTGTTCTCTTCACATCAAAGACAGACTCTTTACGTACTCGTACCATCAGGGAATGAGTGGGTATGAGATACGCGGCATTGTGGAGGCTCAGAAGACTGGGAAATATCGACAGATCACACAGCATTTCAAACTTAGACTTCTGAACACTATCGGACTCACCACTGTCAGCCATGGGTCGATAAAACAAGCCGATAGAAACAAAATTCCGAGCTGTCTAGATGAACCGCATTACTCGTATGAGAGTCTTCGATATCCACGGGTAGGACAGAATCATATTGAATAGAGGACCTGGGTATGACATAATTGTTCGCAATTTGTGAAAACCCCAGTATGGCTGATGTTAGCCTTCAGACAAAACGTCACTTCTTTTCAAATTGCCGAGATCTTGTCAGGCAAATTTCGATCAGAGTGCTGGTCGAAAGATCTCGGCAATTTGAAGAGAAGTGACGTTTTGTCTGAAGGCTAACATCAGCCATATTGGGGTTTTCACCAATTGCGAACAAGGACAGAATCAGTAGCGATGTAGTAAAAAGAATAATGGCAGGCGGCAGGTGGTTTGGTCATGACGAACGAATGGACGACAACCATTCGCCACGGATGCTGCCTTAGGAAAGAGTGCACGGAATCCGACCGGATTTGATTCCGCATAGCATAGTGTCAGAAGTTCATATCAGCGAAAAGCCAAATATCAGCCCAGGAGCAGAAATTTTCGGTTTTTTCGCATTTTGCGGAATGCATCCGCAACTACTCACGCAAAATAGCAGATTCTGTTTGATTGGGGAGAAGGTGATCTGTCAAAGGGGGAGAACTTACACATGGATAAAACAACTTGAATAACTGCAACATGATTGATCTAGTTGTTTTTATTTTACAAAGGAAATTAATTAGATGATATCAAAGTTGTAATTTCTCCTGAACAGCACGATGCTAGGTTGAATTTGAAAACAGCCGATTCTGTTGACGTTAGGAATGTATTCCCAAATTTTCGTATGCACACAGAATAGCTAATTCTCCATAGCTGAATGACAGTTTTGATCAACAATGTGAATTCTCCAAGGCTGACTGGTAGTTTTTATGGACTTTTATGATTGAAATGGCTTCATTGTGGGACAATTTCAAATGTTAACTTGTGATGGTAAACGTTGGACTACCCATTTTTCATTTCAAAGCGTGAAGTCATGCGCAGTTTCATTGTATTGCTGTGTTAGAATGTAGCAGGACATGTGTATGAAATATCAATTGTGAGCTGGCACCATTTAGCTGGTTGTTTTAATAAAGCTTGCATTATGAACGTCTCTTAGACAGCAGTTGACTAAAACTTCTGTATTTTGTAGATCCAAATGTCCATTTGCAGTTAAATTCTGCCATTGTGAGCTCTGCCATCAATGCTACCAAAAAAATGAGACACTCTTTCTTTTTTAAATATGGACATTAAGGCAGGCGCTTGCTGAATTTATGGACTTATACAGATTGTTTAATAAAAAATGGATCACCCTTAAACATCGCCTTAACTTCAACTTTGTCTAACTCCGCCAAACTTGAACGAATTTCTCTGAAATTTGGAAGATATGTCAGTTGTGCTTACTAGCATTATTGTTGGAAATTTCAAGCATGAATATTGAGTTGTTTTCCTGTTATAGATAAAAAAGTAGTAGATAATTTGATCTTCATTTAGCAATGTTACACAAAATCATACCTCACTCTTATAAAATTACATTTGTTTCCTTTGTTATGTAATATGTTGTTCTACAAACCAAAAGCTATCAAGCAAAACAAAAATAAAGAAAATCGGTCAATCAGAGCCAGTATAGCACCATTATTCATCAACCATAATGTAACTGCTACATGTGATTAACTGGACTTCATGTTCCATAGCTTCCTGACTTCGTTGCGGTGGTGTTGGCAGCACTCCTGATTGCTTTCAGCTAGAAATCTATCTCTTACCGATTGAAAACAATGCAAAGCACAAATGAACAATAACGAGATCGCATTCACAAAAGGCAAAGTGTCAGCCTTGCTAGAACTAGGGTTTTCTTTGCGAGCTACAAGCAAGCGACTAAATGTCCCTTACACAAATGTGCATCGATGGCATAATGATGATTTTCGACTCTGTCGTAAAGAGGGCTCTGGCCGTCCACCTAAAACATCCAAACGTAGAGACCGCCTAATTTTGAGATTTGTTAAAGTTGATCCAAGTCTCTCGTTAACTGAGATGGCTGCACTAGACTCGTCTATTTCTAAGTCCACTATTCGTAGAAGACTTACTGAGTCGAATTTCAAGAGCTGTAGGAGGCCCTCTCAGATCGAATTATCAGATCAGCATACAAAAAGACGTCTCAAATGGGCAATGAGTCATTGTCACTGGCGAAATCAATGGGATCGGGTTGTCTGGTCTGATGAGGCATCAGTCCGTCTGAAGGATAGTGATGGTCGATTGAGATTATGGATAAAATCTGATCAGGAAATTCCGAGACATTTACATCGTCCCCGGGTACCAGGTGGTGCGACTCTACTGATTTGGGCTGGCATTTGGACCAATGGCCGCTCTGAACTTCACATACAGCAAGGAACCATGAATTCTGAACGCTATGTGAATGTTTTACGAATGAACATTGGCCAAATGACAGATCAACTTTGGTTATCCATCGAATTGGTTATTTATGGATGATAATGCTACGTGTCACAGGAGTAGTAGAGTCAACTTATGCAAGTCTCAATTAGGGCTTAGGACATCATCTTGGCCAGCTCGTTCTCCTGATCTGAATCCCATAGAAAATGTGTGGAGTATTCTAAAACGTAACGTTCGTCGTTCACTGCTACCTACAGATGGCGTATCACAACTTACGTCACTGCTAAAAATGAGAGTGGAGAAAGTTAGATCAGTCAAAAATCAACGATATCATCGAATCAATGCCTAGACGAATTGGTAATGTCATTGACAATAAGGGTAGGGCCACGACATATTAGCTTCTTAAGAACCGTTACTGTATCATAGCTTATCAGATTATGTAAGGACATTCAAATATATTAGGGACATGAAATAACATGAAAAATGCTTTCTGTATCATACTTATGTTTCATTTAGTCAAATATTAGGATGATCCACTTTTTATGAAACGGACTGTATGAGGGTATTTTATAGCTTCATGGCATACTTGTTTAGGTCTACACCAAATATTCAAAAAATAAAAGTCATTTCCCGGTAAATGCTTCTATGAAACTAGCGGAGATCGATCGTTTCTTATAAGCTTCTGCGTGAAGATGCATACAATTAAGTCAATAATATCATTGTCAATTAATACAATGACGTCAATATTAAAATTTATGTGTGATTTAGATTCTCACTGAGCATACGTCATGTAATATAGCTGAAACCTAAAGCTCTCTTACATATCTCTAATAAACGCCAGTAACATTTTAAGAATCTTCATGGAATGCTTGCAATACTTGAAGTTGGCTGTGTTTCTGTCAACCCCTTGGTGCCCAACTGCAACTTCGTAAAAAACTCTACTATATATATTAATCATTATATATAGATCGCTATTATGCCTATTCCAAACGTTACAATTTAATAACAATAACAAAGTCGAACGAAAACACTTCATTAAAAATTAGACGCCAGAAAATCAATTTTTGTCAAGACAATGTCTTTATACATGTAAACTTCTATCAATGCCTCACTGGTGTCAATTCAGTAAAAGAATAAAAGAAGAATGGTCTGAGGTATATGATATAAGTGTCTCCACATATAAAGACGTTGATAACAATTACACAATCAGTGCATTTCACGTATTCATTATCAGAATATTAATCGACATATTTCTGTAAATATGGCGGT
Organism: Prostheceraeus crozeri; assembly: GCA_907163375.1. Lineage (NCBI taxonomy): Eukaryota > Metazoa > Platyhelminthes > Polycladida > Euryleptidae > Prostheceraeus > Prostheceraeus crozeri. Next base: position 255,132 of record CAJQUW010002527.1, on the reverse strand, counting down.
GCTAAATGTGAAAGCTCATCAGTTGAGCCTAATTTAAATGAAAGCTGTCCATCATTTCTTCTTGGCTTAGGTGGCTTCGAATCTGTTGAGTCAGTACTGAGTTTCGTACTAGTACCAGTACTGAAAGGTGCAGAAGACGTTTGGGTTTCTAACTGTTCCGTGGTTGCAGTGTTATCACTTCCTGTGGGTTGTAGAGTATTGCTGATATTGACGATTGGTCGAAAACGATTGTCTTTAGCCTTTCGTTGTCTTCCGAACTTTTTCCCTTGATTTTTGAAAATTGGCAATCTTCTGTAAATCTTCTTGATCATATCTATCACTGCCTTGTTTTTATAACAAGTTGGTATCGTGGTGAGTGAGGAGCAAATACAAGACAGCAAATCTGCTAAGCAATTCATAAAAAAGCTAACATGATCGTCTAACAAATCATATGGTGGTAATTGGAATATTCGCATAATGCTCAACATCAAAAAGAGCCACACAAAATTCTCTAGATTGCGGTTTTGCTGTTTGACGGTATTCACCTTGTGCTTCCACGAAGACAAGGCAACTGAATTTCTATGTGCAGTGGATTGCTTGTTAAATTTTTTTATATGTTTGTAGATCACAGACAGGAAGCATAATCCAACCATAACACTCACAAAGGCAGGAATGGAGATGATGAAATTATAGCGATATAAATGTTTCGGCACATTGCAAAACAATCGAGCACCGAGTCCAGTTTTTGCCATTCGAAGGGCCATCATGTAAATTGTGGTAAAAGTAAATGGCACACCCCAACCAATAACGTAAAACATGCTGGTGGAAAATCTCCTGTAAATTAATGGGTGAGTCAATGATAAATACAGAAAAAGACCGATATTTAAGAGCCAGAAATCGCGAGACAGTGAAACGAATATAAATATAATTCTTTCGTAGGCACACAGTATCACAGTTTGGGTTCCATCCTTTTTGTGTATGACATGCATCGAAAATGCTGTTAGGGCTGAAGTCAGAAGCCACACGTCAATTGATATCAAGAGTAATATACACAGCAATACTTTTACATCTTGAGCTTCTCTAGCTTTTATCAGTAACAAGATAGACACACTGACTATGATTATGGCAATCGGAAATAGTCCATTATACAGAACTCTTTTCATGGTTTGGAGATTTGGGTTTTGTGTGCATTCTATACTAATGGCCTTGTTATCCGGAGCCCATTCACCTGAGGCAGTACATAAAATGGTTACTGTTACTTTATGTACTGCTCCACATACTAAGTTATGCGTAGTATTGGGTGGCTTTGATTCCCAAGAGTAGGTGATGCCCTGAACTTGTAGTGTTTCATTTGAGCAGCCGATAGTTTCACTCATTATCACTTAAACTGTTCGGGGAAGTCAATGCTTCATGTTGCACAAATCACAGCCTGATCTTTAAATTTAAACTGCATATACAATGAATGCTATCTTCTACACTAGCACTATGTTATTCTCTACATCTGTGAAGATAACTTGCCATGATATGAAAAATGTGTCTGGGCAATTTTTTTTATCCTTGCCCTTCCGGGAGGGCAAGATAAATTTTCATAGAAATATTCGCATGATCACATTCAATGGTTATTTGACATTTGCCATAGATTTACAGGATAAGCTATTCAATGAATCCAGCCGCGGGGATTCTACATTTTCCTGACCTTCTGGCTTCATAGAATACCTATTTTCCGTTGAGAGCAGTCAATGAAAATGAATAGAAATATTTCTGATTGCTACATTGCAAGTCTAATCTGCTTAATATGCTGAATACTTTTCCATATGGGTTCAATGATTGAGAAGTCACTATTTCGGATTTCTAACAGATGGAGAAATCCGAAATAATGACTTCTAATTTGCATGTATGCTTGATTTTTGTTCTGACTTTGCTTATGAATCCTTTTTGCGCTGAAATAAAGCCAATACATTGCAAGTTAAGTGAAGAAGAAATTAACGCTACAAACAATTGGATAAAGGTTGAAAACAAAAAGAAGGAGAGGTCAACTCACAAGCATGACATTCACACACAATCACATGATATTGATCCATTTGTGAAATCTGCAGAAAATGCTATACTATCTAATGATCGAAAATCTTGCACTCCTAAAACTATTGATAGAAATACTTCTGATGATGGTTTATTTGGATCTGTAAGGAGCAATGCTAAAACTGATGCTACTCGCACCAATACATTAAGACAAGTCAGTTTGAAATAGTTGGATCAAATACAAATTGTTCAATCCAAGGAGTGGATAAATTGAGGAAGGTTCATTTCTACATTGGCAAAATAAACCTAAAACATACAGTGACTGAATTGCAAGAACATTTGCTATCGATTGGTGTGAGAAATTTTTACGACATAATTGAATTATTCCCTACAAAATACAATAAGAATGATTGGAAAAGTAAGTCCAAGCAACTATATCTCAGAATGACTCAAGCATAAAAACCAATTCTGAATATTGGGGTTCTAATGTGACAATAAGACCGTTCCGCCAAATCAAATCTCAGCAAACCTTTCGTCAAACTCGCCACTCAGTGGCGTTCCTGGCATCAATGCGATAATAGTCCGGCAGCCAGAACGAGTTTCTGCAGGGAACGAGGCCGAAAGTGAGACTTTCACAGAATGATTTACACCCTTTACTACTACGAATTGGCACGTCTGCCGCGTTCTAGTGAGCTCCTCCTCTTGTCAGACAGGATCAAAGAAAAACACATGTAAATCCAATGGGATGCAGATTGCAGTTTTGGTTAAAATGAAATATTCTATGTTTTCTTTGATTAAACAAAAAGCACTAAGCCTAGAGCCATAATTTTTGGCATAGAATGTCTTCAGGTCATTTCCTTTCTTGTTCAAGCACCCTGTCTATAAAGCTAAACACATTTAGATTTGGAGAGCCTCTTAATGTCTGTATACACCAACATGTTAGCCCACTTAATTCACATTGAACCGCATTCTCACATACATTGCTGATCGGATGTATCATAATAGCAAATGCACATCATTGGAAATGCTAGGCTTAGTGCTTTTTGTTTAATCAGAGAAAACATAGAATATTTCATTTTAACCAAAAACTGCGTCCCATTGGATTTACATGTGTTTTTCTTTGATCCTGTCTGACAAGAAGAGGAACTCACCAGAACTCGGCAGACGTGCAGATTCGTAGTAGGCATAAGGTGTACATCATTCTATGAAAGTCTCACTTTCGGCCTCGTTCCCTGCAGAAACTCGTTCTGGCTGCCGGACTATAATGGTGTCAGACAATCCAAGGGGAGACAAAAGTGAATAAAAAAAACTGCGGTAGTTTTAGGAAAAATGCCATGTTCCTGAAAGACAATTTGATAAAAATATTGATATTCTCTTCTTATGTGAAACGTTATTGTGACCACATGAAGACTTCATTATGATTGATTTGTTCGTCAATCATTAAATTTTCGTTAAATCAGGCATGAATGAAATTTCACCCAGTTACAAAGGACGACCATTTGGAGGTATCGCATTTATCGCAAATGACTCCAAAATTGACAGTATACAAGAAATAGAATTGTCGTAATTGTACCGATAAATGGCGTTCGCGGACGATAACAGATTTAGCGTACTCGGATGGTTTCCCATTTCATTTATCGGTACTCTTTTAGCGTCGGGAAAAGAATTGACAGTGTTTTGAGGATGTTGCGTAACTTTATAGCGTCTTTAAGGAAGGAGAATCTGCAACAAGTAATTGATGAATGAATGTACGTTACAATAGCGTGGGATACACATGGTAGCGATAAGTCTTAAACACTCAAGATCTTCAGTCTGGTCTGACTTTCTCGCAGACTCTCAGAAAGTCAGGAAGCTGAACACAAACCGGCTATTGCGTAATTACTAAATGCAATGTGATAAGGAAGAAGAAACTGAAATTTTGTTGGATGTTAGCCGTCAACCACCCCATAATTGATCATATAATTCATAGACTTCATAAGTCACGAAGAAGGAAAAATAATCACCATTTTACATCCTACATCAGTCAATAACAGTTCTCGAGCGAAGACATGTCCAGATTTGAATTTGTGAGTACCCAGCAGATAGAGGCAAGTATTGCCAATACAACGCCTGTAAATACTCGCCGAACCACAAACTTTGCTGTGGCCGTGTACGACGAATGGAGGAAATCACGAAATGAAGCGTTTCCCAATGGACCTGTTCCGTCTCTGAATGACCTGGCATCAGCAAATTGTGAGACATTTAACAAGATTTGGTCCCATTTCGTATTCGAAATTCGACGCAAGGACGGTAAGGAATATCCCGCCAACAGCATCTACGGAATAATGTGCGGAATAGTGCGATATTTCCGAGATGAGTGTGGCAGACCCGATCTTAACTTCATAAAGCCGGACGACGTAAAGTTCTTTTACTTGCGACGCTGCCTTGATCAGGAGGTGTCTGAGAAAGGAGTGAATATGCATAAACGTCAAGCAGATCCCGTCACACCAGACGATGAGAGAAATCTGTGGAATTCTGGTGCATTTGATATCAACAAAAGTGAGGGACTTCTGTCAGCTGTATATTATTATAACAGCAAAGTCTTCGGGTTGCGATCACGCGACGAGCATAGAACACTTACTATTGACCAGTTTACGTTTGGCGAAGACGCTGAGGGCAAGTTCGTCCATTTTGTGGGGAAAACCGACAAATCAAATAAAGGAGGTTTGCGTCATAGAAATGTGCCGCAGAAGAACATCAAGCATTATGATAGTGAATCGTCTGTGGCCACTTATAAACTTATAAAACTATACCTTGAACGACTTCGCAATAGCGGCATATTTGATGGTGCGTTCTATCGTCGACCTCTGATAGAACTATCTAATCTTCCCCGCGGTTTGGTGTCAGCCCGATGGGAGTTCACACAATCTCAAAGCTGTTGCCAAATGCTGCAATGAAGGCAGGTCTCTCACCTCAAACATTACCGGGCACTCTGGGAAGGTCACATGCGCGATGAATCTATATCAATTAAATATAGATGAACAATTAATTCGTGAGCGCATCGGACATCGCTCAGACGCAATTCGAGCTTACAAAAGAACCTCCTCATCTCAGCCGAAGACGATCAGCACCCATCTCGACTTTTCGATTGAGCCAACGTCAAGCAAGCATGTCAGACTTCAAAACTTGAAGGCCAAGTTTACTGTCAAAAACTTCGTTACTGATGAATTTGACTTGTCTGTTGACTTCCAAGCATGAGTGCATTGCCCTTCTTATGCGTATTCCTTCTGAGCTCCATACTCCCGGTTTGACTGTGAAGTCTTATGTTTGTATTCACTCTTTATACAGGATATTTCTTTAATATACTTAACTCAATTTCTAGTAATACGATACCCTCCAGTTGTCATATTTTTTTATTGATATGGACTAATTTTTTTGTATGCTGGTACTGCACTCTTTATCGCATCATTCTACTGATTTTGCTGTGTTTTGTATACTGTACTTCTTGACTGTCATTTTTCGATTTATTTTGAGTAGATATCACTCACTGCACTATTTTCCTGTAATGTTGCATTCTACTGATTTGTATAAGATGTTTCATGAGTAGATATTTAATTTTTTTGAGTCCATCTGCAAGTATATGTTCCTATTTTTACACGAATTTTTATGGTCGTAGCTGTACCGATAGATTATTAATACTATTTTCCTTTTTTTGATTTTATGGGCATGTCAGTGATAAATGAAGGGTTTTGATTAAAACGAAAATATCAGCGGTTTTGGTTTTTGTCATTATCGTTGCTTATTTCTTTCTGTATTTCTCATCATTAGAAATGCGAGGGTCTGGTATTATCAGGTTAATAAGTTTGAAAGCTGAAGGGTCTTTGATATGACACTCACGATACTTTATTTTCACTATCGAATGGTCATTTACTGATTCCTCTGGTCTTAGAATGAACTATTAGAAGAAATGTCCTTCGCGCTGATTCTTTGAAAGAAGAGAAGATAGTTAGTTTGCGTAATTATCCACTTGTTGATAATCGCTACCCGCTGAGATCGCTGCCATTCATCATTTTCCATGGCTGAAAACAGATTTGGTGGTTCCTTCAACTTCCATAAATTTGATTCCGCAACTTCCCTAAATTTGAGTGCGTAATCAAATAGCGCTTTAGCGTAAAACTCGACAGTTACAACAAATCAGTTATCGTACAGACGGACGTTCTCGCTGCTTCGCAGCTCGAACGGTCTTCTGTACGATAACTATTACATAGCGAATTCTCGGATCATTGGCCTTAAAATCAAATTTAATTCCATTAATGAACCTATGGTATTTATTGGTATGTATCTGCCTTATTTTAATACTCGCACCCCTGAAAATAAGCACAGATGAATAAAGGAATATGATGATCTTATGAGTGCAATTGGTATTTTGACGATATAATCACCAAAAACCCCCACTCTAAAATCTGATTAATGGGCGATTTTAATGCTTCTTTGATTTATCGCCATGGTAAACACACATCACATGACAATGTATTGCAAGATTTTGTGAATAATCGTTCTTTGCATCCGGCAAATATTGAACTCAGGGAAAACATCACATTAAAATTTTAATGCTTCTAATTGAAACATCACTTTTTCACTTTTATAAATCAGCAATATGTTATTGGATAGGAATCATCACAAGCGAGGAAAGAAGCATGATAAAGGAAGCACACAAGGCGATTTATTCAAATATTATTTCAAACGGAAACGATAGTAGATACACGTAGTGCTGGCGAATAAAGCAATTGCTTATAAAACTTAGCTTATCTCAATTATGGGATGCACAGTTCCTTGTTGATAAACAATAATATTTGAAGATTATAAAAGGTCGATTAGCTGATTATCATAGGGAACAGTGGATATCCTCAGCAAAAAACAGTCATTCTGGGCTAAATTATTTGGAGTTATGCCTGTTTGAGGAAACTATTAAGACATATCTAAATGTTGATATCGATTATAACTGTGTCAATATTATACTGAAGTTTAGAGGATTAAACCACAACCTAGAAGTTGTCACCGGCATTTATGGAAATTGTTTGAGGCATGAAGAACGTCGATGTGAGCTATGCAGTGATTCACGGGTAGAAAATTTGCATCATTTCATGATTGAATGTTCAAGATATCAGAAATTGCGACAGGAACTAGCACCGATATTATGCCACTGCGAAAGTACAACTGAGTTTTACAAGTTGATGAACACTGAATTAGCAGGCTAATTGCCAAAAAATTGGCTTGCGAAAATTGATTCAGCACAGCTTTTTTGCAGAATTGTGGACTCGTTCAGGAAAATTTTTGATTATAATTGGAGCAATATGTCCGTGCTTTATTCATTGTTATACAAGTAAAAATAATGCGAAGATCATACTGAATAAAAAGTAAACCAAGCGGTGGTGATTGGTGACTTTCCACGATTTCAAGTTCCAACTATATTGGGCAATTCAGGAACACATTGATAAGGATTTAAGTTGGTTACGAAATCCGCATACATTTCGTCGGTTACTATGAAAACATTCGCGCATCACTGTGATAAAAGTAGCCAACAATTTTTGTTTAATGAAGATTGAGTATTTCAAAGCCGGAAATGAATCACACGTTATATCGCTTCATTGCACTTGATTTCTCGAATAAAGTCCACCAGCTGTCCAAATTATTATACAGGAGGGGTTTCAGATACGACAATGGGAAAATCAATGAAAATAGAAAGTCACAATTTATTTGAAATTGACCATCGACGATATGCTTGTATGTGTACAGATTCTTCCCACAATTCTCTACAAGACCGGGCCGTACGTGTAAATTAGGATGTACAGCAATCAATTCAACTGGATTCTGATGTATTTTACAATATTGAAGTGAATTGTTTACCACTTGTTTCATGGTTCTATCCAGATACACACTATCGTCATTAACCCAATAAACGTGGCTGCAATTTCTTTGCATAAAACCGATGAGTTTGTTGGTCAGACAGTAAGTTCAGCAGGGTTTTTGAAACAATTGATACGTGATTTTTCTGATGTTTTTCCCACGACTGAATAGTTACTCAAAACACTCACCACGCTTAGTGTGTCTAGTTGTGGTTGTAAAAGATCCTTCTCTACTCTCAAAGGAGTTGAAACATTTTCTAGGCCGAGTATGTCCGATGATAGATTGTGTAGTTTGTCTTATCTTTCGATGGAAAAATAACTCGTAGCCCGTATGATAAAAAGTCCCCCCCCCAAAAAAATGGCACTCAGATGTTATCGGATGATTTCATTCAATAAAAAATGACATTCATATTCGGCAGCCCAGAGCATTTATTCAATGGAAAGAGGGTAGGAGGTTTGAGTATTTGGAGATGAATGTAATATAATGACTTTCATGAATATGTATTGCTGCCGGACTGCACCCGAGACCGTGACCCCCTTTCCCCTCCCTATGTGCATGACATCAATTGAATTTATTCAATGGAACAATGGCACGGCTACAAGTCGCCTCAAAATATTCCCTAGAGCCCAATTGACACTAAACTAGCAATTACAACAATTTTACCTGAGGCCTTCACCCCTACAGCAAGGTCTAGGTCCACCGGTCCAATCACAGAATTAAATATTTTGTTCATCCGCTTCAGTTTGCTAGAAGTGTGATTAATACGAAATTGACGGCACATCGAGGAACCTATTTATTGGGCAAAATTAAGTGGGAAACCTATTAAGTGTGGGTCCAATTGACTTCATTCAATGGAGCGACGGTACGACTGCAAGTTGTCTCAAAATATTCCTTAGAATTTCCTTGACACCAAACAAACAATAACAGCAATTTTATCTGAAGCCTTCACCCCGACAGCAACCCCCAAACTCACCCGCTCCTGCAAAACAATTGAATCAAATTGATTCAATGGATCAATGGCACGGCTACAAACCGTCTCAAAATACTCATTTACAGCACCTTGACGCCAAAGTAGCATTGGCGTATATTTTACTGAAGCCATCTGGCCGATAGCAACTCCAAACTGCTCAAAGTTGACTGAAAGATATTGTGTAATTGTAGAAGGAATTCTAGGTTTGTTATCTGTGTTTCCTAGACAATATATCATAATTTATATTGGCAGCATTTAATTTGTCTGAGACATTGTTTTGTCTTTCTACGTCAGTAGTAAGTAAAACTCCACTTCTGGATAGCGCAAGATGGCCGCCGTCGCTGACGTCCCTCCCCTCTGGAACGGCAGAGTGTCGTGGTCGGCCGCCGTGGTGCTTTGAGTCTGACGTCCCCCCCTGGAACGACAGAGTGTCGTGGTGTACCGGCCAAGTGAGTCCGCAAGGTTCGCTGACGTCCCCCTGGCCGGCCGTCGTATAGCGCGCGGTGATGTGCTGTCGAGGTTGGCGTGGTGTGCCGGCCAGGTTGGGAGGGTGGACTGTTGTAGCTCACCTGAAAAAATCCTAAGTGTCAGAGTGGCTGTGTATGGGTAAAATTTTGAAAATTTTCCAAAGTGTGGAATTTCGACCTGGGACCGTCACCAAAACATTTTTCATCAAATTTCACTGACCCTCCCCCCCCGACAGCAATCTTCTAACCTTGGTTCTAGTGGACGGATTTTGTCTTACAGCTACTCGTTTGAAAGAGGAGAAAAAACTGCTCGACGACATTTTCGCCGCGAGTCAATCGGACCAGCCGTTCAAAAGTTAGAGCTGTTACAAGATTTTAGGTCGGAGCTCACCTGAAAAAATCCTAAGTGTCAGAGTGGCTTTGTATGGTCAAAATTTTGAAAATTTTCCAAAGTGTGGAATTTCGACCTGGGACCGTCACCAAAACATTTTTCATCAAATTTCACTGACCCCCCCCCCTCGGGACAGCTAGCTTCGATCTTGGCTTCTAGTGGACGGATTTTGTCGTGCAATAGCTCGTTTGAAAGCTAAGAGTAAGACAAATTCAGTGAAAGAAACGGCTTGTTCATATCTGTCTTCGTTTAGATGTGAGACGCCATTTAAGATTTTAGGTCGGAGCTCACCTGAAAAAATCCTAAGTGTCAGAGTGGCTTTGTATGGGCAAAATTTTGAAAATTTTCCAAAGTGTGGCATTTCGACCTGGGACCGTCACCAAACCATTTTTCATCAAATTTCTCCGATCGAGGGGGGGGGAGGTCAGTGAAATTTGATGAAAAATGTTTTGGTAAAGGTCCCAGGTCGAAATTCGGAAGTTTTAAATTTTTCAAAATTTTCACCACACTGGAGCTCTCACACTTAGGAATTTTTTCACTTGTGGCATGTTACATGGACATGTGCTGCCGGACCAACTTCCCGTGGTCATATGAGAATGGCTCAGGTGTCATATGATAGAGAATGATGAGACGAATCGTTTGCAACAAACCGCATGTCCCTACGATGAATACTTTCGGAGATAGAGCCATTTTAAGTTTTCTTCCGAGCATATATAAACCCCCGACAACGTAAGTCTGATCACTTCATCGAAAGACGAGGTAAGCGACGGTCGTCGCTCTGAGCTCCCGATATCGGGTGTTTCAAAGGACTCTATCTTTTGAAGTAGGCAAGCTATCTTCTTACTTCAAAGTTTGTATGATAGAGTTTGATAGTGTCTTTACTACTGATAAAATTTTTTAAAAGTAGTATGAGTAGTAAAATGCGGAATTTTTTTAAAATTCTTACTTTTCAGTTTTTTCAAAGTTTTAACATGTAGACTAAGGTTTTCAAGTATGCTGAGCTCAAATCTGCTATCAGATTTGAAATTTAACTAAGTCTAAGGCAGCTTTGAGGGGTTAGATCCCAGCTACTGATCACTACCTTTGACTCGGCGTTCCTGTTACCACTTCGGGGCAGTGACAATGATGTCTTCAGCTGTAAAGAGCGGGTATCGGGGAAGATCTCTCACTTCCCTAGTGATCAGTACAAGGCCTTCGGGCTGTCGACGGGATCGAGTGCCACTCACTACACTCAAATCTATCATTCCTCACTAAGTGTTATGCTTTAGTCTGTATACTACATGATTCCAAACTTATACAAATTTCATTATCTTACAGTTAACGATAAAATCGCAGCCATGGTCAACAATGACAAAAATAAAAAGTTCCACATTAAAATGTGTGTATGCGGCCGAATTAACCGCCCAGACGGTTTCAAGGACCACATCAAGAAGGCAGGGGCCGACCACATGGTTATCCTGAGTAGGGTTGCCTGTGTGATTTGCAGGGTGCTGTTGGTTGTTGGGCAGGAGGCCGAGTTTTATTTGAGGCATGGTGAGTGCACAGCAGGGTTGGTGACCGATTTGAGATTTGTGGAGTTGATGAATGCTGAGAAGGAGCGAATGTTGGGGAAAGAGGCCAAGAATGTTGTTGAGAATGCTAGTGGGAATGCTGTGGAGAATGAGGTAGAGAATGCTGTGGCCGGTTTGAAGGCTGACAAGTGGCGGAAAAGAGTGTTTGAGAGTGATGAGGATGATGTGGATTTGGATAGGGAGCGAGTGAGGAAGCGTGTGAGGAAGTTGAGCTCTTCGTCGTCGGAGGTATCCGATATTGTCATTACCGACCCCCGCAGAGCTCATCTTCCCCAATAGTGAAGGGTGGTGGGGTACGGAAGCAGTCGGCGCGGTGGGATGAGGACATGGAAAAGAAGCATGTGTCGCAGCAAGCGGCACATGCTTTGTTGGTTGATCGGTACGAAAGTTTGAAGAAGGTGAATGAGAGAATGTTGAGTGAGTTGAGTGAGCTGAAAATGAAGGAGGTGAAATGTAAGGAGGTGGCAGATGAGAATATCCTTATGAGGCGTGTTGTGAAAGAGTTGAAGGAGAATGTGCGAGTGTTGGAAGACAAGAATGATGAGCGAGAGAAGAGGACGAGTGCTGCAGAGAGGAAAATGGGAGAGGCAGAGTCGAAGTATGAGGAGTTGATGAAGGAGATGAGTGTATTGAGAGCGAGGAATGCTGAGTTGGAGAGGAGTGTGAGTAGGCAGGGTGATGAGAGAGAGTCGTTTGCGAAGTTGGAGCGCATGAGGAATGAGTGGAATCGTGTGAATGAGGACAGAATGTTTGAGTTCCACATCCCTATTCGGGATAACCATCTGGACGGTCAAGTCCTCGTGAACCAAAGCCTAGACGAAAGTATAATCTGCTATAATGGTCATCCGACTAAGAAGTGCTTACATGCCACACTAAGAATGCGCGGCCATTTACAAAAATTTTCAGTCAGGAAGCCCGCGAGACTGCCTAAGGATGACTAACTTGGTAAGTGAAAAGCAAATAAGATAGTATATCCTATTCTAATACATATCATTTTCATTGCAGTTCTTTGCCTGCCTTCACCACCCCATCACGACACTCCCGAGAACGAACCATCGGCTCTCTTAAGGGCCACCTAGGGGCAAGACATGATAGAACCTCCACGCGGTTTGCCCTGGGCAGTCTTCGGACTGGCGAATACTATCATTAAGTTGAATCTGCTATCAGTCAACTTGAACGTTGCGTCGCGTTAGAGGGGTATATAAACCACTGCCTCTCATTTAATTTCATTTCAATCATGCAGACGCCGAACAGACAAGTCAGCTCTCCTCGCGGACCGCAGTTAAGGCCGCGAAATTTATTTGAGGAGTTTGTCAGGCTAGAGGAGCAAGACAGAGTTTATAATAATCTTGCTCGGATTGGCAATCCGATGACAGCAACTGCTGTCAATCCAACGGAATGGCGCTACATTCCACTTTTTAGCCATGTACCAGTTAGTGTGGAAGTCGACAGTGCTACCAAAGAGAGAGTCAAAGACTCTCTCAGCAGAATTGGTAGGGTGTAAGATGACGTTACTCCCGAGAACGAACCACCGGCTCTCTTAAGGGCCACCATGGGGCAAGATTTGATAGAACCTCCTCGCGGTTTGCCCTGGGCAGTCTTCGGACTGGCGAATACTATCATTAAGTTGAATCTGCTATCAGTCAACTTTAACGTTATGCAGTCGATTGCTATCCCTGAAGCGTTCTGATTCTCTGTTGAGCAATTCATTGTTGAAAACCCTATATAAGCCAGAAGATTGTAGCGCTTCTCATTCAATTTGAAGTCACGATGGAAGCGACATCTACAAACAACATTCCCGTCTTCATCGATGAAGACAACGGCATTCCCGAGTTCGTCATCCTCGACGAGTGGGATGAAGAGGATGATAAGAAGGGGAAGATCAAGAAGATCGTTTGGACGGATGAGGTGTGGACTCCGAATACCACTCGCATCCGAAAAGTGCCAGATGCACCAGTACGACCTCGGCGGTATAGGGTCTATGAGAACCTAACCGTCATACCCATTGACTATTCAAGCCAATAGTCAACTTAAATTCACACCCCGAGAACGAACCATCGGCTCTCTTAAGGGCCACCATGGGGCAAGACATGATAGAACCTCCACGCGGTTTGCCCTGGGCAGTCTTCGGACTGGCGAATACTATCATTAAGTTGAATCTGCTATCAGTCAACTTGAACGTTGCAAATGAAGTTCGGTGTAATACTTCCTTTCGACGGGCGTTCCTGTAAAGGGCGGCGGTGAAACCCGTAGCTATGTATACCGCAAGGGACATTCGGCAATGGTCAATCTAGTTTAACCTCTCTGCGTCATGTTTGCAAGTGAATGCCTCTGTCTCAACGTAGTATGCATTCGCGCCAGGGCGACATTTAGCCAACTGTCGAAGGTTGCCTAAAACTTTCCATTGCATACGTTATGAGAACCATGAGTTCTACCTGTCTCTATCAATGAGACGAATTGATGAATGGAATGAAATGGGAGGACACTCACGCGCCACACGCAACATAACACACTTCTCTCTTCCGTAGTCTAACAAGCTCTTTACACATGGATCGCAGTCGATTGCTATCCCTGTATCAGAAGTGTAAGCTATCTTAATTTTATTTGACACTATTTCATTTATCATCATCGCCCATATGAAATGTTTTAAGATTTAAAAGTTAGACTAAGCGTGCTACTATTTCCAAATGAAAAAGTGTACATGGTTAAATCATCCACTTAAGCCCATCCGTAGTCTAACAAGCTCTTTACACATGGATCGCAGTCGATTGCTATCCCTGTATCAGAAGTGTAAGCCATCTTAATTTTATTTGACATTATTTCATCTATCATCATCGTCCATATGAAATGTTATAAGAATTGCAAGTTAAACTAAGTGTGCTACTATTTCCAAATGAAAAAGTATACATGCTTAAATCATCCACTGAAGCCCCATTCAAGTAAGTCAGTATGAAAGCAAAGATAATACGAAATAAAAATTTATTATGGCATGTATTTCAAAAGGTCTTCATCGTCAATATCGTCCCAGAGTCTGGCTTCACATAGATAACAAAAACAGTTCACTTGCTTTAATCGTTCTTCCACTGCGAGCCTCACTTTGTCAATATACTCCCACTCCGCCATAGTTCGTGGCTGGGAGTTAGGGGTGTACCACTCCCATAATTGGTGGAGGAACTTGGTGCTGGTGATCTCCATCACATCGTCAGTATCGTACTGGAGATACTTCCACCTCACGCCTGTTAAGTTGGGACACTCCTTCTCACATACACTCTCTTCGTTGTCCGCTGGTAATGACACCTTCTCTACCTTCGTTGGAGCGTTTGGTGTTGAGGATGGAGAAGAGAATTTTGTGTTTGGTGTTGTCGGAGGGCTTGTCATGTTGACTGTGAATAATAACTTTGAAATGTTTTCTAATTCTTAAGTATCAACATGCAACCAATCAGAATGAACAGCCAATGAATGATGAATACGAAAGTATATATGTGAAGTGACATTCGTGTCATTTCACTCTGTCTTTGTGACATATAAGTGAAGTGTTCTCTGACGAATTCTATATTTGAGGCGTACAAGTAAACTGCTCTCTCGTGAAGTCTCTATCTTGTTGAAGTATCAACCTTAAACTCGATTTCGTTGAAATGGTAAGTTAAAGATTTCCTCTCTCATCTCCCTCAAACGTGTGGCTAATAGCATCTTCCTCAATTTCAGGCATCTACTTCATCACCAACGCCCTCCCTTCTCGAGGAAAGTTTAGAGTTGTTGAGTCAAAGTAGGTTGTAACAATACACTGAGACTTGAACAGAGATGATAGAATGATTTCTCTTTCAGGTGATGTGAGTTCCAGCTCAGGACTCTCGCGATAAGGCAACGAGTGGGAATGTGCCGACTGCGGACATATGTTTACAAGGAAGCACAGTCTCCTTCGACACATCAAACAACGTGTGTGTCAAAGCAAAGCGGCGTCAATCTCCGGAGTTGAAGTTGATTCTGACGATGACATCTCCTTTCCTTGCGATTTGTGCCCTCTTTCTTTTGATAGTCACTTTCAGCGATCTTTGCACAGACTTCAACACACGCATGCAAATGATCACTACACCAACGGTACCTCTACCATCTCCCTCATTAATGTTTCACATAATAATTTAGTACGCGACTACTGCATGGAGTCCAATACTCAAATAGTAGATTTTCATGAGTGGCTCCTTCAAAATTCTAACATTATCGAAGCGCTCTTCAACGATTTAGACAATTTTAGAATGAAGGCGCTCATCTACCTTAAACTAAAATATATTAAAATAGATTTTCAAACGGGTCAAGTGACGAAGAGAATACAGTTTCATGTTCCTTCCTCTTCCGCAACAGAAGTTGTAGACTGCGAGTCTTGGCTAAATTTTCACATTCAATGTTTAAAATCAAATGTAGATAAATTCAATCAACGCGACAGCGCTCTCATTTTTGATGGTGTGGACTCAGACATATTCAAAATTTCACTATTAGAAAGTCATGCAGCTCGAGGTACATTTAAACTACCAAAAACGTTGTATAATAAGAAAGCTGTCATCAATGTCGATTGTAAATCACAGTGTTTCAAATATGCAGTCCTATCCATCCTTCACTATAATGATATCAACGTGAATCGAAATCATACCTATAGTTATAGACAGTGGGAGGATGAACTAGACTTTGAAGGTTGTGATAGTAACAACATGAAAATCAAAGATGTAGAAACGTTCGAAAAACATAATAAGATTAAAATTGTCGTTCACGTGTGGGAGAAGGGGTTGAAGGGTGCCCGCTATAATTCACGTTCAACTTGTTATGAACGTGTAGTCAACCTCTTATTAGTAAAACAAGATGATAGCGAGGAATGGCACTACTGTGGTATTCCCAAAATCTCTCGCTTGTACACTCACTTGGGGCACTCTAAAAGAGGTGAACATTTTGTATGCGACCGCTGTATCCGCTCCTTTTGGAGTAAAGATAAATTTGAAACTCACTATGAATGGTGCAAGCGAGGTAAATTACAAATGGAACGCATGCCCAAAGATAAAATATTTTCACATAGGGATAATGGTGACGAATTAAGTCCCCTGCGTGTCATTTACGCAGACATAGAATGCTACATTGATGATATCATCCACAAGCCAGCAGCCATATCCTGCTATGAAGTATGGCATGACCACTTTAGGAATAGACAAAACAAAATGCATACTTGGCAAGGTGAAGATTGCATTTCAAAATTTCTAGAATTTCTCGATAAAGCTGCTAAATTTCAACAATCATATGATTCCCAATTGCAGCGTAAGTCACTACATATGTCAGATGAAGACAAACGAAAATTTGAAAGTTGCACATCTTGTCCTAAATGTCATAAAACGTTTGATGACGATAAAATTAAGAAAGTGCGTGATCATGATCACATCACTGGTAAATTTAGAAACGCACTCTGCTCCAAATGTAACTTTTCACTTAGGTTGAGACGTCGTGTACTACCCGTCATTTTTCATAACTTTAAGGGCTATGACAGTCATATGCTCATAAAAGGAGGGTTGAGCCAGATGAAATCGTGGCAGTTTAATGTAATAGCACAAACGAGAGAAAAATTCATGGCAATGACAGCAAAAGTACCTGTAGATAAAACTAAAGAAAATAAGACAGTCTTCTTCGAAATAAAACTTTTAGATTCATTTCAATTCATGTCAGCGTCACTAGCTTCTCTCGTTCGTAATCTCAAGTTTCTTCCCCATAGTCAAACTTTGAAGAAACACTATCCAAACTTAACGGATGAAATAATCACTCGCAAAGGAGTCTTTCCTTATGCGTATTTTAGCTCAATGTCTAAACTAAATGAAACAACCCTTCCTTCCATTGACAAATTCCAAGACGATTTGACGGGTGAAGATTGTCCAGTAGAAGATTATGAACATGCTCAAGAGGCATGGTTAAAATTTGAATGTAAAACGTTTGGCGATTATATGATCGCTTACTTAGAATTAGATGTCATTTTGCTGGCTGATGTCTTTCAGGAATTTCGACGAGTGGCATTAGAAGAAGACAAATTAGATCCTGTCCACTTTGTCAGTCTACCAGCCATGTCCTTTAAATCAGCCTTTAAAATGACTGGTGAGACCATTCATCTCTTACAAGACCCGGAGATGTGGTCTCACGCGGTGGTCTCACATTTGTAAATAAACATCGTATAAAATCTGAAACAGTAGGCGATGATCATATCCACCTAAAGTACTATGACCAAAATAATTTATATGGCAGTTCACTGTCTAAACCACTACCTCATTCCGAGTTTAGTTGGTTAAATCAAGATGAGCTTGAGTATTACTCCAACCCTTCAAACATACTGAAGATTCCAGATGAAGGTGATTGGGGATATTATTTTGAAGTGGATTTGATTTATCCAAATAGCATTAAAAATAAAACTGCTGATTTCCCACTCGCACCTGAATCTGGTGAAGTGACTGAAGATATGTTTTCACCATTCATGTCACAATTTCATAATAACTTAACAGAGTGTGGACAGCCAAGGTACAAACCATGCCGCAAACTTTTACTCACCCAATATGATAAGAAAAATGATCTCGTACACTTCTGCATACTAAAATTCTATTTAGAAATGGGCATGCTTCTAAAGTCAGTTCACCGCATTATCAAATTTAGACAGAAAGCCTTCCTCAAACCCTACATAGATAGTAACAGTCAAAAACGTGCACTCGCCCAAAATAATTTTGATAAATATTTTTATAAATATAAGAATAACAGTCTTTTCGGAAAGACCATGAAGGATGTTAGAAAACGTATGAACTACAAACTAGTCGTTGATGAACAAAAATATCACAAACTGACCTCATCACCTCTTTTCATTGATAGAGACATCATCGATGAGGATCTTGTAGGTGTTAAAATGATAAAATCAGAAGTTGAGTTGTGCAAACCCATCTATATTGGGCAAGCCGTTTTAGACTATTCCAAGCTTGAAATGTATCAACTCTTCTACAAAATATTAAAACCATGCCCTCTCGTAAAAGAGGTTCGCTTGCTGGGTGGTGATACAGATAGTTTCTTTTTAGGAATTACCACTCAAAAAGATTTAAATTTTAATGAAGTAGGCAAGTCATTAGAAAAATATTTCGACACATCTAACTACAATCCCACTCATCCACTCTATTCCATACAGAATAAAGCCAAACTTGGTTGTTTTAAGGATGAAACAGCAGGAAAGGAAATAGATGAAATGATTCTCCTCCGTCCTAAAATGTATTCCATGAAATTAAAAGAATGTGCAGATAGTATTAAGCGTGCTAAAGGTATATCAAAATCCATTGTTCACAAAATGAAACATCGGTCCTATAAGAAGGCCTATAAAAATAAAACTATAACGTTTGTCAATATGACAATCTTAAAATCTCAAGTTCATACTGTGAAAACGTACACGTTCAAGAAACGAGCGCTTTCAGCATGGGAGGATAAGAGGTGTTGGATAGGACATAACACATCTCTTCCACATGGACATCCTGACACAAACATACCTCCACCCAAAAGAATAAAACTAGCACTACCACATTCAGGAGATGTATTGACATAATCAACTTTAACTCAGTATTTTGATGTTGCTTTTTGTAGATATACATGGTTGTTTTATGTATCGCATGAGATCGTTTCTTCCTTGTGAATATATGCCTACAATTAGCTCATTCCCCCTATATCTGTGAAAAGACTTTTTCATATACATACTTTTATTTCAATAAACATATCACAATGACTTCACTTTGTTTTCCGAAACACTAAAGTTACGAGGGATTTAGTATCTTTCACATGGATGCACTCTTGTAAACCATTGGTAATTTTGATAGCAATAGAGGGTATAGTTTGTTTGACGACGGGATGATAGAAAATAGATTCAAACATCTTCTCGACTATTCCATATGAAGCGTCTTTATCATGAATGAAATCACGTAAAATGTATTCTTTTTTCTCACCAACAGAAATAGGTAGAATCAAATCACTTTGAATGTAAAGGTGCTGTTCATGTTTATCAAGTGTCATTGGTGTTTCTATACCAATCGTATGCGCAGCAGCAAACACAGTTTGTATCATTGAAAAACCAAAGAGTTTTTTCAAATTTTTACTCAATTGACATTGAATGTCATCACCCAGTCTCAGAACAACGCGTTGATTTTCAATTAAAAACGAAATGTGGTGTGTCTTTACATCATATTTACTTTTCATCACATGCTTCAACTTCTGTTGTATATAAGGATTTACTACATGAATGAAGCTTTCAACTGTACGATATAGACGCGGCATTATATTGATAGCAACTTTAGATTCTTCATAAGACTGGTAAATTTTCTTGATGCGATCGCCATAGATGTCCACCCACCATTCATCATTAACTGAATCAGCTTTAGTGTGATATTCATGAGAAGCATACACCACACCGCTTCCAATAATAGGTGTATAATGTCTTACAAAATGACGCAAGGTTGGAGAGAAATAAACTGTAAGTTTGTCATTATATTTCTGAATAACCAACTTATTTTTGTCCGCCATAATTTTCTCTCCATACTTCTTACCCACAGTCTCATTCCATCGTTTTACTAACTTAATAAGTGATAAAGGTTGAACACCACGCTTTTTCAAAATGATGCGTTCTTCACATTCTACAACATCTTCATCAAATATTTTAAATCTATAATGAAATTTGTTGATTCGATTTGAATAAACTTTTTTAACATTTGCAGTAGCAATTGACGTTAGATGTAGTCCATGGCCAAAACCAAGATGTGGATAGAATTCATTATCCAACCTCAGCGTAAGACCTTTAGTAAAAGAATGAAAGCGGAGGAACTTTCTCCCACTCCAATGATAGATAGTAAACTCATAAGCTTTCTGATTTTTATTCTTCATGATGGAAGTATTACCACTGTTGAATGCCTTAATAATTTTCTCATTCCCAAATGGTTCATAAGAATCTGATTTTATCTGAATCCATTCATAGTTCCACTTTCCATCTGATGTTAAATTGTATGGGAACTGGAATGCATTATTCATCGTTATTCCATCATGGGTGCGAGGAGTCAATATCATTTCTTCCAAATCATTCACATTCTGAATATTGCTATCATAGCAAATACTAGAAACGCCAACCTCCCATTCACCTTCTAAATGTAGTGGGCGATTTAATTCTACTCGATAGTCTGATGGTTTATTTTTGGGAAATTTATTCATAGAAGCATTGCTGGGCAAGTAGATTAGAAACGAGTCCTTATTTTCACTTTCCATATTATTCACATTGGAAAAATATATTAGCATACTTTTGCATTAACTCTTCATTCGGAAATGGAGTGTGATACTTGTCACAGCATCTTTATGAAAAGGAATCAACGCACCAGCATCGTCATAAATGGCAATATCAATTTGTGGGATGTAGTTTGATTTCAGCTTTGTATAATGCACTTTCTTGAAAGTATGCTCAGATAAAATACTGCAGCTTTTTGGCTGGTATGGTATAGTTGCTAGCAATGGAGCTTCAACATCTCCCACACGTACAACTTCACCAATATTGGAATATATCTGAAAATAGTTAATACGACGCGATAGCGACATGTCTGCGCTAGCTTTGGTTACAGTACCACTTTTAAAGATATTTTGGTCAAAACCCAAAATGTCCATTAGAGTTTTATCCTTAATTAGTTCAATACCTTTTCCACTTATAGTGAGAGACAAAGTACCTTCTTTTTCAGAAAATGAAATATGTTGGTCATTAATCACTTCATTTAAATAATCTACAACCAATTTAACCGAAGTAATAATGCGAGGCATCAACACTCTTGTTTCATGTAAGATACCACCTAAAGGCTCTACACACTTTCTGTATAAAGATACGGTCCATTCTGTATCAAATTGATTTGACCTTTCACATGATAAATGTTGCATATCAGATTTTCCATGAACAGCTGCAGAACGATGTCGTAAGAACTGATGAAAATCTTTTGAACAAACTAATACTAGATCATCAGCATTTAATTTACTTATTGCAATATGATTAGATGATTTGATATAAGTCAATGTTGCCACTTGTTTACCATCAACTCGAAGGAGATAATTAAATTTCTTCAATAATGTTTCAGGAGTCATGTTTGTCTTTCTTGGCTTAATCACAATCTTCTTCACCAACGTCTTCTCATTTCTTGGAATAAGATCTACATAATAAGCTTCCTCTCGATATATTAACTGTTTATGACCACTTATGTGGTAATTAACGTTATAATTATCATAGCTTGTTAAGGCGCTAGCGAGGTAACCTAAATCATTTCTTAAACTTGGACTTAAACGAACAATCCAATCTTTCTCAACTACATGATGTACATAAGTATAATCATCATTGTGCGGAGTAAATTGGACAATATGTTTACACGCTTTATTCAAGAAATCATATATAAACTTTTTACATGATAAGAGATCTTTCTTTGGCCACTGTGGAATGTATACTCGGCACCCCTTTTCACATTGGTAAGCAGCTGTACGTCTCATATTAATAGTCATCACCTCATGATCAAAAGTATAGACACAGTTGCTATAAACAAGTTGAGTGACACCCACTTCCCAATTTCCATTTAGCTGTTGTGCATGATCAATGGGAGTAGAAAAGAGTGCGGCTCGATTACTAGCAAATCTCTTTGTAGCCGCATTGCTAAGCAAAATATTATAAAACGACATTTTTATATTGCTGATCTGCGGCTTTGCATAACATCATGAAGACTTGGATTTTGGACTCTCTACAATATATCAGAGTTGATCGTGATGGAAACGTACATTTCAAAAATTCTCATGGTCACACATCAAGAGGTATTACATTAACATGTCGACAATTTGTCAACCTCAATGATATCATGAGGGATTTGGAATATTTTGAAACATTAAGATTCATCTCCTTGGGTGATCAAGTTTGGCTTCAACATTACAGAATTGAAATTCAAATCTGTCATTCTCATTCCGCAAACTGTTTCTCATTTCGCAAATACAATTGGGAGAAGTATAGAAGATACATACATCGCTCCATCATGACATTTATTCGTCGTGAGTTCATCGCCCTACTATGCAAATCTTAATCAGACATGACTACCACACACCATGAGTTGGAAATTAGATTCCCTACAACGTATTGAAACGGATCATGATCGAAACGTCTATTTCAAAGATTCAACTGGAAATGTGAGAAGAGAGTTTGCTTTATCTTATCATCATTTTCAATCTCTACATCATATCATGAAGGACTTGAAATACTTCTATATGAAAAGACATTCACGTATTGGAAATCGCATCTGGTTGCGCGTCAACAATCGGCGAATTCAACTCTATCATTCCCAACTTCATACTAACTTCACATTTCATCAAGGTAGTTGGGAAAAGTATAAAAGGAAGGTACATCGCTCAATTTACTCATTCTTTCATCATGAAGCGCCATCGCTACACCATCGTCAACATTCTCCGCCGCTTCATACTCTACACCAAAATCGATCTCACAACATTACACCAACACCTTCCAAACAGCAAGTATTACCCGGGCCGACCTCAAATGTTAGTGGTGAAGATGAACAATTCACGGAATCTTCAACTCTTCCCAAATGGGACTGTACAGATTCTCGGCGCCCTTTCTCATTCATCGGCGCAGTCAATGCGCTTAGAGCTACAAAGACTACTACGTCGGATATGGAAGAGGGAGAGGTGTGTGATGTCGAATCTGACTGTGGACAATATGGTGATCTCTACTCAATTGAGTGACAGTCTATCATTTTTGAAGATTCGTACCAGCAGTTACAGTTTGTGTTATGAACCCGAACTTTTTCCTGCAGCTCTCATTAGTTGTTGGTTACCTGTGCATGTGGCAATCTTTCATAATAGTAAAGTGATCATTACTGGACTAAAATCTCATGTACAAGCAAATGTGATCCTAGACTATCTCATTGAATTGTGCGCACCCAGCGGATGGTAAAATAAAAAACAATTTTTCCAACATGATGTTTTTATTTCAAATCATGATAGAACTTAAAAATCATTTTTTCATTAGAGGATGGATTACATGAAAAGTTTTGAATAACAGATACAAATCGAGATACATGTAAACGTTTTAAGATGAAGTACAGTACAAAAGCACCACACGTTGATGAAAGTGGATGTTGTAGTATGCGTTCATTTCGCTGATATTGGCGCGTATGTTTTCTCAACCACTGCTGTGTTGGTATATTTGGAGGTTGAGCAAGAGAGTCAAATAGTTCACCACGTCGGTCTTCTCCAATAAAGATCGCTTTCCAGTGCTCACCGCCTAAATTCTGCGAATGAGTGTTTAGCACAATAAAGATGGGATAGTGATTTACTGCAGGTGGTAAGGTATCGAGTGAATAGACATTATCGAAAGCTTTCAACGTCGCTTCGTCTGCATTACGCTGCACTTTAGTCTTAATATCGTCAGCAGTCAACCAACTCATTAACGATTATACTGAAGAATCACGTCACGATACTTTGTAATTTCAATATTTGAATCGAAGACTGCATAAATTAATACATTGATCGTCTCAGCTAGTGTTCTTTTGAACGTCAAATCCAAACGAATATTATGAGGCACGTTCGCTTGACGATAGGGGGCACTAATATCGCTGTCAGCAGTCAAATCAAATGCATAAATAGTATATCCACTCTTAAACTCTTTCATAGTAAGTCCGTTGGTGTCATCCGTATTGTAAAAGCCAAAGACATCCATAAAATCAACATAACTGCGCATAAATTGATCCGCAGCAAAATCTGGTTTGTAGGGTGGACCAGGATGACTCACACCATTTACACGTAAAGCAATTTCACTTAACTGATTGTGTTTAAAATTGAAAGGATTCTTCTTTATATTGCCATTAAATGCATCATTTTCAACCATTGCCACCATGAGGAGCTTCGGTGCTTCCGATGGAAAGAGGCCATCTTTTATGAAACTCTTTTGATCTTTAGGAATTGTAAAGGTGAGAAGCTTTGTATGCTGAACGGGGTAAATGGCATTTTGGCGGTTAAGACCTTCAGCATGTCCTCTAATGACACTTGGATTCGGTACTACTCGACGAATGTAAAGTGCAATATCTTCCACATGAATTCTAAAATTGTCAACTTTAGCAAATGCATTCAGCGCAAATTCAGGCTTATTCAATGTCAGCTTGAGTCGCATGCTGGTATTACAGAGTAAAAACTTTGACTGTCTAAAGAAGTCTAAATTCAGCGGACCATATAGCTGACATACTTTACTATCTTTAATCATAGCAGATCGCTTTACAAAGCCACTGTTTGTTTCAACATCAAATTTTCCTGCTTCATCTCTGTACCATCCCATGGCTTCCATATGACTTTTTTGTGCTGCTGGATGAAACTGTGATACATGATTGAAATATGATTTATAGGGATAATCGCTTTGACCACCTTCCACCTGCTGCTCTCCAATCGTTAGAGAAACATCGCGAAGTAATGTAGTCAATGGTAAATTGTTCAGTCCAACTTTATGTGCATCGTCAATAGCAGTTCCATCTGCTTGCTGAATTCTAAACCTCAAATCAAGCATCGCATAACTCAAATCTATGTAGTCATCACTACCACCAGGAATAACAAATTCAATGGGGCCAGCATTCTCAGCTGTTCGAGGATGATAATCTACAATACTTGAACTAAGAATATCTGTCTGTATGGCTTGTTGATCGAACAAACAAAAACCGGAAGTTTTACACTCCATGATTAGAAGTTATAGCAGCGTCGTCGTTTAGCGCCTGATGAATGATTAGAGCCTCTGCGACGTTTGCGTGAATGCCTTTTGACTGAAGATCGCACCCTACCAGCTCCGCGATGTTTCCTCCTTCCTTTTTTCATTCGTTTAGGTGATTTCTTTCCTTGAGTAACACCAGCAAAGGTCTGCTTCAATGTTTTTAAACCGCGTTCCTTCCCACGATTCAACAAACTGCTCTTAAAACTTCTACCTCTGGAAAGATCACTAGCAACATCACCAGCAAAGCCAACGGCATTACTTAAAACATTTCGTTTTAAAGATCTTCTGACATTGGATATGAGAGGTGCTACAACAGATTTCAGTGCACCAAGTATGCTACCTCCACGTTGGCGGCGAGCACCGATGTAAATTTGTCGTCCACCACTTACATAGGAGGGTCGTGAATAAAATGAGGCAGTTGGATTCATAGCTCAAACCCTAAACATTGTTAGTTACAACTTTGCATGAATCACTGTCGATCACTTAGATGAAAGATGTCGGCACGACGCATCCAAGAGTTCATACTTGAAGGATAACCAGTCTGTTTAACAAGACACCATTCTTCACCTTGCCGTTTTTTACATCGAATGATTTTCTCTACCAAATATGTTTCACTTTCAGTGACTACCTCAATCTCATCGCGGTAAAAGCTACCCTCAATTTCTTCATTATCGTAATCTTTCAACTTGTAGGTGGTCGGAGAGTCTTTTTGATTAATCCTTGATACTGTAAATACCTCCTCTGTCCAATTCGGAAGGTACCCTTTAGCAAAAACACTTTTCACTTTTGAGATACGAACTTTATCACCAATTTTCACATCACTTTTCACATGAGTGCGTTTACGTTGGAATGATTCGCGCACTTTATCTACATTGTCAGCATTTACATCTACTGGTCTGAGTCCAATAGAACGATGGATAGAGTGATTGTAGGCATGGAGTGTATCTTGTAGAACCTTTGTCCAATTTTGTGTCAAGTTGGCAGTAAAATGTCGCCACAAGCGATTTTCTAATCTGCGATTAAAACGTTCAACGAGTGCAGCTTTATAAGCACTCTTTACACTAAACAACTCAATGTCATGCCTCTCAAATAATCTTCTCACATGCTGATTTTCAAACTCTTTTCCTTGATCACTCTGAATTCTTTTTGGAATGCTGCCTTCTCGAAAAATTGTTTGGAATGCTTTTGCTACTCCTTTCCCTTCTTTAGTTTTTAAAGGTTCAGCCCACGCATAACGCGAGAAAATATCAATGACGGTTAAAATAAAATTATTGCCCGAGTTATGTTTTGAAATGGAGGCAACATCACACAAATCTGCTTGCCACTGTTCATCGATGTCATGAACAATATAATGGCGGGTGCGGTATTTCTTTTTCGCTTGTTTGTGGAGTGTATAGGTAGCCTGACCCTTTAACCATCGTTTCACTTGTGATTGTGGAAGACCACTCGCTTTTGATAATTTCTTGATCGATGCAAATCCTGCCGGATGTTTTACATCATAATAGATTGACTTCAAACGTTCAGTCGATGACGACTGACTCTTTTTTCTCCTTCTCATCTTTTTGTTTTCTTGCCTTTCTACATTTACAACAACTGCAGCATTTAGCTTTAGCGGTTTTGCGATCGTGTTCAGTTCACATTGCTTAGGGGTTTCATTGTGAGAGCTGGCGCAGCAGGTGCACGTGACAACGACATTCACCTCTGGTGGCTCATTACATGGCAAGCAACACATCTGCTTCATATTAATAGTCTGAGAACATGTATTTCTTTGGAGGAGCTGTTTTACGTTTTCCTTTTACTAGTTTTAGTGGTGATGTAGATTTACGTCGAGTTCTTCCTCTTGTTTGCTTAGTGAGTGTGGGAGGGGATGTAGCAGGTGACGTCTTAAACCAATTTGTTGGCATTTTCATCGTCTGAAGCATTGGAGCAGTAGCCACTGTTGAATCAAGTTCTTTCAATGTCTCATTATTCAAAGCAAATTTTGGCACATTATGCTTTTTCAATAGTTTAAGAAAGTATGGCCAACCAGGTGGAACATAGCCCTGACGGCGCTTTCTACGTGTCGCATACTGAATCAAGTCTTCATAACGTGAAGCATCAATCACTTTATTTTCATCTGTAATGATTTCTCCTCTATCATTTACATTGAGATGGGGTTCAATACTGTTGAAAAGAGATATGGCATGTGCGCGAGATGCTAAAGGTGTAGCAGTCGATACAGAGTCACGCATCTTATTCTTCAAGTTTTTCAATTGCTCAACAGTTTCCGATTGTAATAATACAGCACGATGTGGATCTTTGATGTGAACATTTTGCTGATAATCTATTTCTTTCCTATACATTTGATTTGCAAGAGGTTGCTTTACTTGCTGCATGGCAGTCAATTGTACATATTCATCCTGAGGAATAACAATCATGCGAGAATAAGAACTCATAGTTTGTAGATAATCATGGGAGTTTTCAAAATATCACTTCGAAATCTAAATTCTTCCGGACACTCTTGCGTAAAGTCAATGAATAAGTAACCGTATGGTTTTTCAGTAGCTGCTTGAAAAATTTCAATTAAGGCTTTTGATCCTCTGGGTGCAACTTGTCGCGCTAAAATTTCAAATTGACTTTTCTCTCGCGGATTCTTGAAAATAGCATAATAGTGTGTATTCAGGTTTCGTGCACGAGCTTCTTTTCCATCAGGAAACCAATTTCGTGTGATATAGATGATAAAACACCTTTTATGATGTGCTGCGCGAGTGAACATATCTGTAACATCTTTTG
Organism: Prostheceraeus crozeri; assembly: GCA_907163375.1. NCBI lineage: Eukaryota > Metazoa > Platyhelminthes > Polycladida > Euryleptidae > Prostheceraeus > Prostheceraeus crozeri. The sequence goes on along the minus strand of CAJQUW010002527.1, from coordinate 227,270 downwards.
AATTCTTACTTTCTTTTAATAAATCATCCAATACAACAACATCATTAGACTGAATTTTATCCACTGCAATAATTCCTTCATGTCGAATAAAGTTGCGACTTTGCAATTCCTGAAATAGCGACGGTTGATAAATACCATAACACCAAATCACTCGATTGATAGGTTCCTTAAACAACTCCCTTCTTTTATCCAATAAATTCAGCGTGAAAACAGTTTTACCTGCATGAGATGGACCTGATACAGTCAGAACTTTATCACATTGAAGTCTGAAATCCATTTTATTACTTTGAGATTCAACATTTGCATAATTAACGTCTAGAGCCAAAGATATTACCCAATAGGTTGCTCACGGCAGGAGCTATCATTGGAAGTATTGCGGAAAGGAAACCGCCCTTTTGTGTTAGAGTTTTCCTCTTTCTTTGAAGGGTGACTTTAGGATTGGAGACGAAACGCAATTTTGTAGCATATCGCTTAAGTAACTTTCGTTGTTTTGGCGCTAATTTCTTCGTCCTCAACTTCCTCACATGAGAAATAATTTCACAAATGAATTTATCGTTGGCATGTCGTATAGCATTGTATCGATGATTTGCTTTCATTCGTCGGAGAGCTTGAATGGCTGAAGAAAACTTTGAAGACTTTTGACTTTTACGTTTCGTCATTTTACGTTTCGCCATTTTCCGTATTAGTCTTTGCTAAAACCTATCTTTACCACATTTACATAGGTACTAACTATTGCGACATAAGTGACACTCGAAATGAGCAATATCACAGTGGCTACATTTGCAAAGTTGAATGCAATTACGTATGAAACAGCGTTGACAAAAAGCGTGCTTACATCTCTTGAAGATGCGCTTTTCATTTCCATCCTTTCGCTTGCATACATCACAACACATAGTTTCGCCGTTACTGATGTCTATAGCAAGTCTTTTTGAAGATATGAATTTGCTAGCCTTTTCTAAATAATAGACGCATGTACAGAAGGAATATACTTCGAGAGTGAGCAGACATAGCTCGAAAACCAGTTGTGCTACAATCAAGTACCACTGCATTTTCAATTTTTCTTTATGGAAAGTTGAATGTGAATATCTGAAATCGCTTCAATCACTAGACTGCTACCATGATGGTTAAATGCGTTAAGACGTTCAGCAATTTTTATCATATGTCTTTTAAAAAATTCTTCGGGGTGATCTACCACTTCCATTGAATAAGAAGCAAAATGGAAAGAGCGACTTTCCACCTCTTCCTTTCCAAAATGACTAAACTTAATTTTCGCAACTAATCGCGCCATGACAATGCTATCAGAGAATGTATTCATTAACTCTAGAAATAGAGTGCTAGCATCATCAACCACTGCTTCGATGTCGGTCTCATCTTTATGGAAATTTATCACATAATCTTGAACAGCTCCTTTTAAACTTTGCCTATGAAAATGTAATGTTCCGCAGTCGTTTGAGAAAGACATGATCGCCCTTTATCTAACCCATCCATTGCATGAAAACAACTCTTCTCATAGTAACATTTATTAAATAATAGTAAGTAACAAGCATGCATTATAAATCAATGGTTTGAAAGAGATAAAATAGATACAGCTGGTAACTATCATACAGCGAGCAATGATAACCATACAGGACTTTGGCAGTGCTGAGGTAAGGAGGAAAGAAGCATTGGTTATGAACGTAGCTACTACAACGAACAGACAAAATAGGAACACACAAATCCTTAAAACGTTTCGTGACTTCATGATAATGTTGATTCACTCTACTATCCCAAGGTGGGAGCAAAATATCATCAATGATTAGATTGGGAAATACTTTCCTCTCCTTACCAGGATTATTACAAAAGATGCGTATAACATTGAAAGCAGCTAACCATCGTTTAAAGTCAATAAGAAGAGCACTGTCACAAGAAAAGCCGTAGTCTTGCAAATATTTCAGATTAAGTCCATGAATGTGTTTTCTCGCCCATTGATCAACATTGGGATTGCAGTTGCCATGTTGATGATAGACACTGACAATCTGATATGTCCAATTGTTCATAGCAATAGCACTGAGCTCCTGTACAGGTTCACCCTCACAATCCATAAAAATGATGATAGAAGCCTAAAACGGAAATTTACACATCTAAGGAAACGTTCTATAACATATTACAAAATGAAGAATTACATCGATGCTTTTCACGACAAAATACACAAATGATATGATGGCAACGAAGAAGTAAAATGTATCTAATAAGACCACGTCTACGACACTCAAAGCACATAAGCGAATTGTCATAGGGTAGAGTTAGGAAAGGACTAGTAATTCTCCTTCTTTGATTTGCGTTTTGAAGCAGCATTCTTCTCCGACTTGCGCTTCGTACCACTGCTGTTAAGGATTTGATCAATTATGTCGTCCACGTTGGGTGGTTTTGGAATATATAGGATGGATTCCATATGCATGGAGAGAGAGGCTATTTTATTATCCTTGTGTCGACCATAATATAGCCCATTCACTTTGAAAAGGATATCCCAAGTACCTTCTCCGAGCTCATCACATCTGATGGGTATTGATTGATCTCCATCCTTTTTATAATAACTACACCAATGTGATACTGGTAGGCAAATTTGATTACCATCCCAAATCTTTCTATAGGGAGTATCCTTGTCATCTCTCGCCTTCCACTCTTGAGCAAGAGGAGTAGGAATGTCCATATTTAATGTCACGTACTCCTCAATAATATCAAGTTGGTGGAGAATGTACGGACTCACGGGGATCAGTATGTAGTCCCCATACTGATTGTGCATTATCTTGACATCCGTGGAAGGGAGCATTCCCGTTTGGAGTACTACGCCATGATCGTCATAACGCAAGACTTGTTTAAATTTACGCTGTAGCGGTGTAGGATTATGTACCTTGGTTGTTTCTTCCACTGGCCTCAGTTGTAGATGATCTGATCGTAGCGAACCTTGTAACGTTTGACCGCCATTTTGTCCTACTAGTGCAGCAGATGGAGAAGATGCCTGAAAATGGAAAAGATTGTATTAAGTTTACGTTCAAGGGAGGAGAGGGAGGAAAGTAGCGACTTACCATTTTAGTTGGATAATAGAATAGGGAACTAGAGAGAGAGAGAAAATGTGCGTCCGTCACTCGTGCGATTCAACGATGGAATGATTCTCACTGTGGAAGGCTCGCTATTTATATAGAAATGCTTGATTCTGATTGGATGATGATCCTCATTGGACAATAACATCAAGCTGATTCCAAATCTGGCCTCCGTTTACCAATCCGAGCCTTCATTCGCCCGCTGGAGCTGTTTCTTGGGAAATTCTAACTCTGTCGTTTTTCGTCAATCTCCCAAAATCTTAAATGGTGTCTCACACCTAAACGAAGACAGATATGAACAAGCCGTTTCTGTCACTGAATTTGTCTCACTCTTAGCTTTCAAACGAGCTATTGCACGACAAAATCCGTCCACTAGAAGCCAAGATCGAAGCTAGCTCTCCCGAGGGGGGGGTCAGTGAAATTTGATGAAAAATGTTTTGGTGACGGTCCCAGGTCGAAATGCCACACTTTGGAAAATTTTCAAAATTTTGCCCATACAAAGCCACTCTGACACTTAGGATTTTTTCAGGTGAGCTCCGACCTAAAATCTTGTAACAGCTCTAACTTTTGAACGGCTGGTCCGATTGACTTGCGGCGAAAATGTCGTCGAGCAGTTTTTTCTCCTCTTTCAAACGAGTAGCTGTAAGACAAAATCCGTCCACTAGAACCAAAGTTAGAAGAATGCTGTCGGGGGGGGGGTCAGTGAAATTTGATGAAAAATGTTTTGGTGACGGTCCCAGGTCGAAATGCCACACTTTGGAAAATTTTCAAAATTTTGCCCATACAAAGCCACTCTGACACTTAGGATTTTTTCAGGTGAGCTACAACAGTCCACCCTCCCAAACTGGCCGGCACACCACGCCAACCTCGACAGCACATCACCGCGCGCTATACGACGGCCGGCCAGGGGGGGGACGTCAGCGAACCTTGCGGACTCACTTGGCTGGTACACCACGACACTCTGTCGTTCCAGGGGGGGGACGTCAGACGCAAAGCACCACGGCGGCCGACCACGACACTCTGCCGTTCCAGAGGGGGGGACGTCAGCGACGGCGGCCATCTTGCGCTATCCAGAAGTGGTGTTTTACTTACTACTTACGTCTTTTTGTGCCTGCTGCCTCAACTGTTGCGTATTTAATTCTTGTAGAATCCCTGACTTAGAACATGAATTTCCTATTGTTATCAAAATCGTTTATTTCATCCAAGTGCAATTTAATCGTTTTAACTTAATTAGATTTTACTATTAAGCGGTTGTACACGTCGATATCGGATTTCCCTTTATTCACCAAAAAAAATTATTCACCACGAGATTGTCGCTTGCAGTTGGAATTGGGTCATCAGCTCACTTTTTCACACGCGGGAGAGACGCGCAGTTTAACTTTCTTCCCACCGCATATTCGAATAAATGATTTATAGCGTGTTACATTGTTGTCGTTAATATTGAAGCCATAGAGTTGACACACAAAAGACGTTACAGCTGGAATATCCATCGTCGAGATCAATGATCGCAACGCAGAAATAAGTTCTGAAGCTTCTTTTAATAATTGACGTAGTGGTCTCACTTTTCCGATACGATAGATCGCAGATGTAACGTCTGATCCTGTAAGTGCATGAAGACCCATCACCGCCTCAGTCAGACCACATCTGACAGAATCAAGTAGTTTTATGAAATACTTGAAACATTGACAAATCTACAATGATTTTCTGATCCAAAGTCCGTTACTAAGTTGATGTTTCCATGACGACCAGCAATTCCGATTAATATAATTTAAACATCAGTGTCTGATGATCTGATTAAAATGTTTGAATGCTGAATTTTCCCTGCATGAAACGCCATTAGCGTATCAGCCTCCTCATGAGCACTTTGCAAAATCTCAGGCTGATCAGTCACGAAACAACCATCAAAATTATTCTGTAGTCGTATGCAATGACCGCCATGTGACACATACACTCAACAGAAGCTAAAACCCCCCTCTGCAATTCTCTTCTGCTAGAGAAGAAAATCTCGTCCGCGAAGCTTCATGAACATAGAGATCAACCATCTCGCGATCGCTGGCTGTCAGAGACACACACGGCGCATGTCAGATGAACTAATTAGACTTTGTTGGTCTTATTCGCATGTTAATATTGAACAACAAAGGTCAATTGATGTCTTATTAACAATCAATCAACTTGATCAAACTGGTCTTGACTCTTGAGTTGTCATGGTGCGTCACATGACTAAAGAAGAAAGGTTACGGGCAGTTGGGATGGCTGAAGCAGGGCGCTCTAACAATGCCATTGCCCGTTACTTTGGTCGAGCTCCGAAAACAATTCGTGAGCTTCTTGCAAAGTGGAGGAGAACTGGGGCTGTTCTTTATGGCAATTGTGGGAGAGTTCAGTCTTTTCTTTCACGATCGATCCATATTGTACTTGACTCCATTCTTGCATTAAGAATTTCACAAAAACTTTTTTGAATGTTGAGTTTTTCAAAAAATGCGATCCATTAATTCGGTCCGCTGATAGCAAAAGTCGGTTGAGTCAGTGTCTTTCTAAGATGTCGCTCAGAATCTTTAATTGAAGGAGATGTGTATTTATCAAAAAGTATGTGTATTTCTTTCCCTCGAAATAAGCATAATTTCACAAACAATTCTCGGGCAATTGTACGACGACATGTTGGGAGAGGAAAGGTTTTATAT
>CAJQUW010002527.1:21512-214012 GCA_907163375.1 Prostheceraeus crozeri | reverse complement strand
GAATCCAATGACATAGCTATAGATTTAGCAGAAGTGGAAAGGAACCGTCTCTATTGTTCAGCAAATTATTATTGTTTTTAATCAGAATCGATTCGAGAATCTTGTGATTGTTGGTGCACGCAATGATTTTAAAATTCTTTCTCTCTAGCGCGTGTGGATGAACTGATATTTTAGTGGGTACTGGGTACCCCTTCATGTGCTCTGCGATCCGAGTAGCCATGTCATTGGATTCAAACTACGTCATTTCATGTCTGTCCTTTTTCTGTTTCATCTGTGCATTGCCATCTGACGCCATTTTAACAGTGTTCATTTCATTTCATCTCATATAAAAATGATTTTACCTTGTTTTACATCAATCCATTGACAAAGGAGACTGTAACGCTCTGAAACGCGTTTGGATAAAAGCAAATTATCACAAGATTGCTTTTTTTTCTTTGAAATATATATATATATATATGCTTTTTTTGCTCTTTTCCTAAAGCGATTTTTCATAGGTCCTAGCAGTACTTTGAGGCTGCTCTTTGGTACAATTGCAGCACATGCATGAAACTTTCTGTCAGTCACTCGAATTTTCAAAAATGTCTGCTTCCCTGCCTGGTGGGTCCTAATTAATAAAAACGGGTACTCTTTCTCTAAGCTCACTCCTGACTAGATATCTTGCAGCATCAAATATTTAAAATATTGCTGCGATGGATAACGATCTGCTTTATCTGATGGTGCAGAAACGGTAAAGATAGATGAAGAAATGAGGTCAGCAGAGTTATTAGAAAATCAGTTACTTTTTGGGATTTTCAAGTTTGTAAACTTCAAAATCGCAAATTTGAAAATTTGACATTTTTAAGGCTATGTATCAACTTTGCAGATCTAAAACCATCGATCGACATCATTGTATTTGCATGTAAACAAGGAAGCTATTGACAATGCACTATGACAGTGTAGTCTACCATTGATGTCAATAGATGAACTAGCAATGTCACTATAAAGAAATGTGTGGCTATTCCGAGCGGCATTGGATCATAAATTCTTTTCGAATGACTGTTTATGACTAGCGTGTCGAGAGAAGGTTTGAATTACCATGTCATCGATATGTAGGAAGCCTGCATGAAACAAGCAACTGTTGCATAAAGACTTAATGTTCCTCGATCCACTAATAACTCCTGGATCAAAATATTTAGCAGCGTGGACACTTGCGATTTTGCAAAAGGTCTGAACGCCCACGAAAGACGTCTTAGAGGAATGGCCGACATCTTTGCGCCTTTCTAAAGTCAAATCGATTTTCTACATCAAGACAGTTTCATTTAGCTTGGAATGAAGCAGTGACGTCTCAGATACTTCGCAAACGTTTGTATTCCGCTGGCATCTGCTCCTACCAGAGAGCGTAAAAGAAAAAGAGGCGAACAAAGCACATAATTCTGCACCGACGCGGGGTTCTTTCAGCGACAGAAGTATCTAAGAGAAGAAGCGAAAGATAAGACACAAGGAGAGATAATAACAGAAATACTAAAAGGACAAACACAGAAAACGAAAATAAGTAAACAAGGAGGAGTTGAGATAGGTAGCTGATGAGTAGGATGTGAAATATTCGCCAAGACAGAAAGATCTAAACTAAAAAAGAAAGAATAGACACGAGAAACATATTAGGAAATTCATGATCTAAAAAGGAACTAAAGACTACAGGGAAGATCTATATAAATAGGACGTGGTTCGTAAAGACTGGTGAAGGGGTAGGCAAAAGGGCTTCAAGCGGAAACAAGAGAAAAATAAGGCGGACTACATCAGGTGCAGAAGATATAGAAAACATTTAACCCCAAAACACGAGAAGACTCACAGAAGCTACAGACAAAAGAAAAGAAAAAAAAAATAAAAGGAATTTAAAAAAGAAAAGGAAAAGAAGACGCTACCTCAACAACAAAACTCTCTCAAGACAAAAGTCAACCCGAAACAGAACAGAAGGATCGTCAAAGCTCCTCATCATGATAAAAAGAAAGGAACGAGAATACGTCAGAATAACAATCCACCTAGAAAAAAAAAACCTCTACAGAAACAAAGACAGAGAACTACAAAAAGACAGAAACAACTCCGAGTACAGAAAGAGAACCTTAAATCCTCCATACTATTCTCAGTGCTCTACATGCACTGTAACCTATCCTCGACAACGTCCAGTCCGAAACAAAAAGAAATCTTTCCGTTGTCAAAGTCCAGAAAACAGTAACAGTAAAGAAGATTTGCGGAAACGATGCATCCGTCAAGCGAAAAACCTCTAACTTCGACCACTTCAAAAACGCCAGAAAAATTGATGTTTATTTTCGCGCGCAAACTGAAAGCGTGGAATAAATCGAAGGTGGATGAATGTGGAGTCGGCAAATCATCGAAATGGTCGGAATAAAAAAGTTCCGGTGCTACAGCGGCCTACAATTTTCCAAAAAAGTCAGGTTTTCGCTTACACAGTGTGGCGAACTCTGCAGCGAACGATAGAAGACGTCTGTGTGTATTGGGAACCCAGCATTAACACTAATGGATAGGCTAAAAAATAAGTTTAATGCAATTAAGCCCCGTGAAGCGATCGCGTAGCTACCTATCATTAGCGGCGATTCAAAAGACACCGTCATACGGTATGATGAATAAAGATTCAAACAAAGGCTATGAAAAAGCTGGGGTCTCGGTCGTTCTCCAAAAGTTGATGATGAAGGGATGAAAATATGGCGTAATGGGTTCGATCACGCTGATCACAGCTGGAAACAATTAATCGGATATTATTTGAATAAAAACTCAGTGTTTTCTCCAAATAATTTTTTGACTGTCTTCACAATGTCATGAAGTTGGTTGAGTTGGTCTGAAAATCATTTGCATCTTTGCGATCAAGAATCTAACAATTACACGTAATCCAAGGATCAAGGAGTGAACTCCCTCTATCTTATAAGTCCCTGTGATGGAGAACCTGTTCTACGTTGTGTTGTGATCGACGTTACCTCATTATTTGAGAACGCAAATGAACAACAAATAAAAAACAAGATCTTGTTTGAGGAATGCTAGAGAAGAGAAAAAAAAAAAAAAATCATGTCATGATTACTATTATATTGTTTTTTTTAATCTCAAATAAAGATTTTTGGGGCCGTTAGAAAATCCAACTCTTCAATTTCACATATTCATGTTTTGTTTTAGGTGTTTTAAAGTATTATGATAAATGACGATGACTTCCCACCCCCCTGTGAAAAGCTCAAGACCCCCACGAGCCACCCTCATAACCGTCAATCGCCCCAGTATCCAAGATTTTTAAAATTTTAAGAATCGGTCCGCATATGTCAGGTGGTGTGACATCCAACTGGACGAATAGAGACCATCGCCTTAATTGCCCGCCGTTTTTATGGCGTGCCATGGGGAGTGTCGCGCCTCTCGTAATTAACACTCTCTGGCTCCTACTGACCCCAGATCTGCCCTCCTCTCTCTCCTTGTCACCGCGTTAGCCGACTGAATTGGTCAATGAAGCGAATTCATTTTCAAGAGTCACAATGGTCAAGAATCGCATTCACTGATGATTCAGAAAGGTTTAAGAATGTTTTTATCTTAAATGAATGTTGAACTACTTACCATTGTGGTAGTTAGCAATATATATGAAGCATCCTGTTCGGAACTAAATAAAAAAAGTGGACCGTTTTGTGTGATAATTTGGCTGTTAATTGCCAGCTACTGTCTGTAATTGGCTACTCAATATGACTGTTATTTTGATATTACAGTTTGCGGTGTGGGATCTCGATTATTATTTAAAATATAGCATTGCGCACTTTAAAACAGGTTTAAACACACGATTAATATATCATGCTGAAAATGACATCTAAAAAGTTTAGGGTATTCCGAGCTATACTGACGAGCGCTTGCACGGCCAAGGGAGCTTCTACGGCTGCCAAGGAAGCTTTATGCTGAAATTGTTCAAGTTTGAGGACATCATTGCATTACACCTATGGGTACTCTACAATCTTCATGATTACCAAGCCGCATGGCAAAGCCAGGATAAATAAATACAGGCAGCTATCTGTGCAGGAGAGATACAGACGATAACAAGTTTTACAGAGAAGTTTGTGAACGCTTTTTCGTGCGCCTACTTTATTTTTAAACAATGATCCGAAGATCTAACTCTACCCGAGAAAATTTTTTGCACAATTATCTGAATTCCTTGAATGTTAAGGAAACGTGTTGATCGGAGCATTTCGAAGGGACTCGCAGCAATCCGTAAACAACGCAGACACAGAATTAGATTGTTCATGCTTCACTTTGCCCGAAATGCAAATTGATTCAAATTTATGGGACATACAGGAACCTACTAAGTGGCCAAAAGAAACTTTTAATGTCCTACAGAAATGGGAAAAATAGTCGTGCGTCACTTGCGGATCGCTGTGGATTCCTTCAAAATGCTCCGATCGCCACAATTCATTCAGATTCGAAGAATTCAGATCATCATGCAGGAGTTTTCTCGATCATGTTGGTGCTTCCGATAATTGTCAAAAAAGATAGCAGGCACACGAAAAAACGTTCACAAACTTGTAGAGATTGACATCGTCTGTGTCTCTTTGCTGTGTGATCCGGTTGATAACAGTCACTGAAAATTCGCACACTTTGGCGTGCTTATGTTGAACTGGCTGCCCGTTGTTCGATTGCTATTATATGCCATGGTATTGTGCCAGTCGATTGCGCCATTTCATTAGCGTTACATGTTCAAATGCTTCCTTTCTAGTCAAACAGAAGAAAAGACTCTGTGGACGCACAAGTATTCTTCCTATGTCTGTAAGGTACAAACAGTTTCTTTCGGCCTCCTTAGTAAGTTCCTACATGTGCCATCGTCTCGAATCAGTTTGCATTTCTAGCAAAGTGACACGCTTAAAAAAGCTAATTCTTTGGATGGAATGTATCAATGAACTGCACACACATCACATGCTAATCACTGTGTGCTGTTTTGTTGCATATTGATCGATAGCTATGGTACTATGGCAGCAGATTGTGCCATTCAATCGACATCGACTTTACTGGTGCTTCATTTCACACATCGAGACGGTTTTTGACACATTTTATAAACAGTTCAATTGAAAACGATAGGAAACACTGAGATAGAAAACCAAAAGCTTGATTTTTCCAAATGAGGAGATTCATGATGAAGATTTTCTGAGCCCTTTTAAACACCGACAAAAAATTATATAAAAGTGGTTCTAGCTGATTAATAATTTAATTACTTTCTGTCGCTTAAGTTGGTTGAATTACAAATCGCACAAAATGTATTAAATATTAAATGTGAAAGTGCAAAGTGTAATGTAAGATGTACGGTAATGAAGCATAAAAGATTTATTCTTGATACAATATAACAAGGTGCCTCAAGGTGACTAAAGGCAAACGACTAATTTTTAGGAAATACAACATTATTGTAAAAGAACATTATATCATAGACAAAAATTTAAGAAATGAAATAACTTGCCAAATGTCAAAAGCACGAAAACTGAAACTGATCTCGTCTTCTCATGTAAAATGGATTGACCAATAGGTCGTTCTGTAAGAAATGCAATTAATGGTTTGTAATGAAAGAATTTTATTTATAAGTCTATCCAGTCAGATTATAAGAGGACAGGTACATAAAATTTGATCTGGCACAAGGAGATTTCGCTGCCTAATATCCATACCTGTGTGATAATTAAGATTATATAGTTTCTGAAGCTTGAATGACAATTCAAATATATTTATTTTTTAAAAAAGCCATACAAATGATATAAATATCAAATGTAGTCATCAACAGGAGCCTGGTCAAAACAATCGCGCATCTACATTGGCACTCAAACCCACCCAAGCGCGGTCTTGTGCCTGGAAATGTACAACTTCAGCATGAAAATTCAGTAATTCGAAAAAACATCGATTTTGAAATACTTTTCAACAAAGAAAGCATTTATTTATTCATGAAAATTGAAAGAATATTGAAAAATGAACTAAGTTGCATGCAAACAAAATTTCATTCGTAGAATGTTGCAAGCCTGCTCTATGAGATGTATTTTATCAATCAGTGGCGTGGAATATGGATCAAATACTGCTAACGTTGACGCCAAATTAGAACGGAAGTCATCACCATGAAAGCAAATAGAGAGATAGGTAGAAACGAGTCTAGACACATCACACAGTATCTACTGTGAGATGTCGTCGAATTCTGTAAATTTTATCAAAAAATATTTCTTAGAGCGGAATTCAACATTTTACAAGATCATTTCTCTTTTGGATGCAAAACGTTGCAACTACAAATCTTTTGAAATCAAATTTTAATAAAATGAGTCAATCAATGAATAGCAATGGGAACTCTATACACCTCATTTCCGTAGGACGTAAAAATCTTTTACTGAACGAACTCTTAGTCATGCATTTGCTGTCTGTTTTCATTAATGATTGATTCACGTGATAACGATAAGAACAGCGTGGAAAAGCATTTCACTCTTTTTTTACCGCGTTCCTCTTGCCGTGCTGCATGTTGGGGAGATTGATAATAAAACATTTGATAAAAGAAATTACGGCGGCTGCAAAATTGTGCAATATTTTGAACATGCGCTCGATACTGACAATTGCAGTGCTGTTATCTAAAACACAGCTCCACACATTCTACTAACTCAAACTGTCAGTAGACAACTGCAAGAGTGAATTGCTTGGATTGTTGGATTTAACTAGGAGGTTGAATTTTTGTTTACAACTAACAGTATACGACATTGGAACTGGGGCTCTCAACAGTTAGCCTGACAGCACGTTGCAGAGTGCGTGCGTTCGAATTAAAAGTCATCATGAGAATTAAGCAATAACTATGATCCAAGATAACCAAGTTTGCATCTACCATTTAGAGAGGTGACATCTCGATCTCGCCTCCTAATCTCGAGATCTCGATCTCAAATTTCCGAATACCGAGATTACAAGTAGGCCTGCACCAGACGCAAGGTTGGGTCCAATCTTGGGGTAGCCCCAAGACTCAAGACCAAGATTAATCTTGGGTACCCCCAAGATTGGACCCAAAAGTGACTATTTCTCCAATGAAGTGGAACAGCAATTTCCAGAACATGTTTGGAATTTTGATTGAGATTAATAATTGCATTAAAATATTTTGAATCATGCCATATTGAACATATTGCTATCCAATTAATATGTATCCAATGTTCATACTAAAAAATATTTATTACATGAATTTGTTATTGCGGAATTGAGGCCATATTAATATTCAGCTAAAAGTTTTAATTATCGGCATAGGTTATCTCTGGGCTTAATATCATCAATCCTGTTTACGTCTACAGCCTAATAATTTCCTAATTAGAACAACATGCATGACCAAGCTACATTCCTTACAACATATCTGATCGAGAAACGAAACACACATAACATATAGGTCTCGTATAAGATGAAAATAGTATAAATGTAGATATAACGATATTTTTGCTAATCGTAAGAGGCAGTCATCAAAAAATGTCACTGCATTAAATGATGCCGATATCTTTCAATTTCTAACACATGTAGCCTAATGGTAGAATAAACAATATAGGCCGAAGTTTTAAACTTTCAAGGCAAGAGGTTATATGAATAGGCCTCTTGCCTTTGATAGGCTATCAATTTAACAGCATAAGCGTTATACAGGTATTGGTTTCATGCATTGCATTTTTCATTTATTATTTGTTCTGTCTAACACAATATGCATTACATCTAGTTTAATGGATTAAATTCACAAGGAAGCCATAAGTAATCAAAGCATAGTTTAAAAAGCTAATTAAACAAACTATCATATAGACATTTGCAGTATATAGGTCTATATCAAAGTTTTATCATAGGAAGACCAATCGTGTGGTTGAAGTAGGTTACATATTCACACGTACATACATGTAAGCTTACATGTAGATGACTTGCTATGACATGATGTAGTCATATACTTAGATAGAATTTTTCCAAGAAAACCGCAAATGATCATTCATGGTCAATTTCTTTACTCTTGGGTTCTCACTCTTGTGGGGGTTCCAAGCTCTTGGGTCCGCACCCCAAAATTCTTGGGTACCCCCCTAGACTACCCAAAACCCAAGAGTGAACCCAAGACTCAACCTTGCTGGGTCACGTGTGTCACTTACTCAGAAAGTGTAATTTATGATACAATTGTCAATTACTGTAGAGTATTCTAATTGCATGCCTAGTTGCAATCACGTAGTCCTACTTTGTAATTGAAATTACAGTTACAACACAGATCTTGACTACATTTATCATTCATTAATACTATGTGCAGAACAATACTAGACCTAACATGGGCAATTTGAGTTCTTCGGCCTCTAGCTCAGAACCCTTGGCTCAAATGAATTTCAAATTCAATAGAGAACTGGAACGTCATCACTTATCCGCTTGTGGCAGCGCACCCGATTGAGGAAGACATACACACGCGTACTAAAAAATGTCAATAAATGCAATACATGACAGGGACTCACGAAGCCTGACATTGGCCGATTAAATTTTGTTATTCTATCTTTATTCATGATTGTTGATTATTTCATTTACAATGAATCAGGATGAAATATCCCAAATTGTGTAAATGAGATAGGAATGATGTTTCCCAAACTTTATATTTCATTATCTGAAATTAATTAATGTTGCATATAGAGTTTGCTATATGATTGCTCTTTTCTTCGTTCATTATTTGAAATTTACGATCCTGCACCGGTGAAAAGTCTTATCGCATAATAGACATAAAGAATAAGTCAGTTACTTACAAGACAGAAGATAATCCTTTTTGTTGAAGATTTTGGGACCTAAAAGTTATTACCCTGTGCGTTTGTACACAACACTGTGGTTTTTGTTGACATTTTTTCTCCACACCTCAATCCAACTATCATTCGCGATATCACGGGACCGACTATATTGCTCGACAGAAATGCTTTTATTGAAATATTCTAGCCACACAAAATGTGGTGCAAAATCATTTCAAATTCACAATTTCTGTGTTCAGTGTGAAAGTGGGTTATAAGAGATCGATATTCCTTAGTTCCCTCCAAATGACACCGCATTTTGTACACCGTCCACGCAAATATTCTTTGTCACCATTGACACAAAAGTTCTATGAATTTCCGCGAGTATGAGGAGAAGTCCGTACTCTTGAGGCCATGAGTCTTTATCTTTCATAAGGCGTACCATCTGCTTCTTTATACTTCAAATTCTCTCTGTTAATGCCGAAATAATTGTCTACATTATTCGCATTTTGGCGCACACTTGTCTTATACAAATGCTGTGCATTGTTCTACGCACTGTAATTTCATGTAATATGCTCTAAAAGATCATTTGTAAAATCAATTCATGTCGGAAAATAATGATCATGGCTGTTAGACTAATGTAAGGTTACTAAACCTTACAGTGGTTTGAAATAATTCCTTAAATGCAGCGTTGAATTGACATATTTATTGACTATTTATTGAACACAGCTAGCATATGCATTGATGATTGACGACCACTGTTATCAGTCATTTAAAATGCAGTTCAAAAGTGCTGTCATTAAACATTGTGCATCTTCAAGAACAGATCATTCGATTTAACCTTCATGTAGTATTTAAGTGGGCATGAGTATACTACTATCATGACTAGTACATGTGGTGTCAACAGTTGACCTAATGTCCCACCAAGCAATTCAGTGTAGCATCATATATACGTATTTGTTTATTAAGTTCTTGTAGGCCTATAGTGAAAAAGTCTGATATTGAATGGTCGAGATCTCGGCACTGCAATCTCGAAGTCTCGAACGCCCAAAAATGGTCGAGATCTTGAGATTCAAGCACGGTTTCTCTCTGCCCGCGTGCGGTGGTTGCGTTTTGATGTAGTCTGTCGGATTTGTAGCCGTACAAAATAGCCGGAGTATCTCAAAGATATTCATTGTTTCCTTTCATCTTTACAAGCCTTATTCATTCATATTTGAAGGCAATTACACGTACAGTAGTTTACGTTAGTGCAGACAAACAAAGTCAAGGTCAAATTTACAGAGTAGGATTTACAGCAATAGGATTCCACATAGTCATCGCATAGCCACCGAGTAGTGGATACTAGAATCGTCGGAGATTTACCATGCATTAGGAAATCTTAATTCTGTCTTCCTATAATTTCTCTTGTTATTCGCAAGTAATGACACGCTGGTAAGTGCAAGTAGGGTCATCATTTTCACACCTCAACGCTGAGAGAGATGCTGTTTAAAGCTCCAGAGAGCAATTCCTGTTGCTCTGACAACAATAAAAGACAGCATGTTCATGTGAAGGTGTGTTTGAGTAATGAGATATTTCTGTGGCATGACATGACCGAGATTAAAAATTAATGTATAGCAGGTCGTCAGATTCAATGTGGGCTCGGACAGGTGAAAGAAGACAATTTTCAGTCACATCGGTGCAAGGGACAACTGATTATTGACCCCCAGAAGACACTGGAGGTCGAGTCAAGTCTTTATTTCAAACATTTGCGTGTATTTCGTGATCCATAACGTTAAGTAGTACGATGGATTGCCTGAATGCTTCTTTTGGAAACTTGTCTGGTGAGTGGCCGATTGGTCAATTATGCTCATTGATACTGAATTTAATAATAACAATAGATAACAATAGATTTAAGTAACAATAACACATAGAAATTAATTTCTGGAAAAGCTAATTGGAAAGCCAAACCTTGCCGTCACAGAATTAGATTCATCTGCGCGCGCTTCGGTTTCCTAGAAACAATGGGTTATATGCAACCTTAATATCGAAATGGCACATCGCAGAATTAGACAACTTGCTCCTTCTCGAATGGATAATTCGTGGATCGCTTGCTATTGGAAATGGCAAACAATAAGCTGTCAGCAGAGGACACCAGAGCCAGTGAGAGATGCGTGCGTGCTGTGATATCACTTCGCACACACTAAAACATCTCCACAATAATGCACTAATGCACTAATGCAACACTCTGCATTCTTGCTAAACACTCAGCACGAAAAAGAATGAGAGTGGTAAATGACAACTCGGCCACATGGAAGAAAGGCTCCGTGCCTAATGTGCTTCCGAGTATAAACAACGCTTATTTATTTTTATTTTTTTAAAAAACACACTTGGCAAACATCGCCTGGCTAACATTCGAATCAGTGTACTCGTATGTACTATACAGTGAGATAATATGCCGAGGAGAGGATGTGAAAACATCAAGTGAACTAATTTTGATATCTATTGATGCCGCTGTGATATCACTTCGCACACACCAAACCACACCTCGATGTCTGGCTTCGATTCAGTGCATGCACTGTGCTGTATGGAATGGTGAGAAGACGATGGTGAAATCATCAAGTAAACTAATTTTCGCACGCCTGCTACCTTTTTCAATAATGATCGGAGGGCCAACATTATGGAGAAAACTCGTGCGTAATGAATCTGAAGGAATTGTGGCAATTGAAGCACTTTGCTGGAACTCACATTAATCCGCAAGCGACGCGCGACTGTTTTCTTATCTCTGTAAGGTATTAGGAATTCCTTTTTGCCTACTTACTAAGCTCCTCGATGTGCCGTCGATTTCGAATTAATCACACTTCTAGCACACCGAAGCAGATAAACAAAATATTCAATTCTGTGCTTGCCGTAATCATTCACCTCAGCTCAAAAAATCAAAATATTTAGAAAAGTGCTGATCACTAGGTCTGATAAATCCCAAAAATTTTTGTGCCTATATTTTCGCAAAAATTCAGAATTTACTTTAAGTATGACTTCAAACTTCAAAAGTATGACTTCATGTAGCATGCCATCCAAATGCTGAGTTGATCACGAAGACGGACCACTTGCATGTAAATTAAGTCGTAATTCAATCGATTTTCCTACCTTTCAGCTGTATCGTGCAGTGACTTAATTCCTTTGTGAGAGGATATTTGGATGCCTTGCGGCATTTTGCTGTGGTTTTCTAAATTAATGCTAAACCACCGTCAAACCCGAAATAATCAAATGTCGTGTAAGTACTGCCTATATAGACTGTTGTGACTGTTCTGTCAGTGTTGTAATTAGTAATTGCAATAAATCACCTCTTTAGCCCTTAAGTTGAGAAGTAATTTCAACCATAGAGAACAGTATATTAGACAGAGTAGTTACTCAGAATTTATTAAATTCCCAATGTGTATACAGTTTCGATTTTATTAAATGAACTCGAGTTGAGACCCAGTGCCAAATGTGAGATAAGCAAATTTTTGCAGTTTTGAAGAAATTACCACGGAATTGGCTGATCATGATAGCAATACAGAATGAGTAATAGTATTTCACAAATCATCCGTGATTGTTAAACCTGTCCCTTTGATCAATGACTCCTATTTGGTCAATCAAACAAACACATTCACCATAATTTTTCAATAATCATTGCCCATAGACTTGACCATAGAGTAAGTACAGTTGGTACAGTGTCGACTCAAAAAAATGCACGCAAGAATTTGCAAATATGACAGTTTTGAGTAATTTAATTCTTCTTTAGATCTAGAAACATTGATTAGATCGGTGTCTGACCAAGCAGCTGAAATTACTATCAACTATAACGTATTTCTCATACGATGATGAAAATCATCCCAGCAGCCATTTATAATAGAATATAATGCTTACTAATTCAAATTATTAATTGAAGTAGTCCTAATGAGGAATGATGGCGCTCTCCAATCCGCAAGTGTACAGATGCAATGCTACTGTAACCATTGGATTAATCAGTTCTTGAAAGAACTCAATGGAGCTTTCTCATGGCACGAATTGATCAGCTTTAAATTAAAATTGTACATGTATGCAGCACGTACTGTAGAGTGTCGACGCAAAAAACGTCAGCAATGAAAGTTTTTATATCAAAAGATTCAGTTTTTTTGCGAAGATTGCGTTCCTGCGGTTCAAGAAAATATATGATCAATTTTTAAGAAGCTGTAGTTTTGCAAATTATTCATTTGTTTATATACTAGCGACCGTAGCGACATGAACCCACTATACGCACATATGTAAGTAGCACCAAACTTATTAGATATCAAAAGTTCTGAACATTTACTAACAACAGTGGCGTTCCAGTTTTGGATTGCAGGCACACCCAATTCTGATGAATACATTATATGATGCAGGCCCGGATCGCTCATAGAAAAGTTAGATTTGTCATTTATTTTTTTCCAGTGATCAATGAACAGAAGCATTTAGAAATACCTGCACATGCATGTCTACATGTTTGTATGTTAAATTGAAATTTGAAATTGGTTTGAATTCTTCATTTCAATGTGCAGTAAGTAAATATAATTGCCGTAGCATGATAATGTTACTGCAGTTTTCAAAACGTAAATGTATAAGTAATAAAGTGTTCATTTTATTACTTGACTAAAAGTTGATCCTCGATTATTCCTCAATGAAAAGGTGTCGGTCACTGTTTTGACAATAATATGAACTTCAGGGTAAGCACACATCAATGCCACAAATCAATTCAAGTAGTTCCTGGCATGTGCAGAGGACTATTATCAATTGCTTTATTTTCATTTTGTAAAAGATCAATTTTTTTCGGAGGAGACGAATTGCACGGTTTCAGCACGCCGTTATATCAAACATTTAGGCCTCACTACGACCAAGCGTTCCGAGCAAGGCGTTTTGCAGCAAATATAAAGTCATCATTGCAGCAACTGTGGCAGTCTACAACTGCTGCAATGATGACTTTATATTTGCTGCAAAACGCTTTGCTCGGAAACGCTTGGAAAAGCTCGCAGTGTGGCTGAGGCCTAAATGTTTGATTAAAGTGTCAAAGTATAACGGCGTGCTGAAACCGTGCAATTCGTCTCCTCCGCGCTGTCAAGCAATAAAGTAGTTATCGCACTCGAGGCTTCGTCTCGACGAATGTCATACGCTAAGTTAGCGTCCTCATAGCGTAAACCATTGATAATGATTATTCGATTTCTATGTCTCAAACTAGCAATGCACTGGCTTACCATGATAGAGTTCTTGAAGTGAAAGCTACCTTAGCGTAACCATAGCGTTGTTTATCAGAATATTTGGCAAGTGCTACAGAATTAGGCCTCAGCCACACTGAAAGCAAAGCAAACACGAGCGTCCCGAGCAAACGCGAGGAAACGTATCTCCGAAAGATTTTATTGAAACAAATTTCAATAAAATTGATCTTTTACAAAATGAAAATAAAGCAATTGATAATAGTCCTCTGCACATGCCAGGAACTACTTGAATTGATTTGTGGCATTGATGTGTGCTTACCCTGAAGTTCATATTATTGTCAAAACAGTGACCGACACCTTTTCATTGAGGAATAATCGAGGATCAACTCTAAGTCAAGTAATAAAATGAACACTTTATTACTTATACATTTACGTTTTGAAAACTGCAGTAACATTATCATGCTACGGCAATTATATTTACTTACTGCACATTGAAATGAAGAATTCTAGGCAAATTTACCTTTGGTTCTAACCTGACATTAGTCTCCACGAATCCTAGATTGCAATTACTAGTCAAAAGTCAAAAATAATTATTTCCAAGAACATTGGAAAACAGAAGCATGTGCGCTCACATAATATCCACAAAAAACATAGCTTGGTGGCAGAAAACAGCGTGGTGTCGGTGTTGTTGGAAAAAACATTTTCTGAACAGGAAGGAGAGGAGAATTGACGAAAATAAATTTCCAGATTTCATACTCATTGATTAGTGATTTCCCTAGTTATCATTCGCAAGTCGTTTGCTTTTTTGAGACACCTCGCGATGGATTTTACCAGTTTCGGAGTTAAAATATTCATCAATTTATTGAATTCTGTTGTATTGTTATAGTTGCATAACAAAGGCGCTGTTTCTTGTCGTAAATTTTGATATAGTGAGCATTCTATCACGAAATGATTCAGAGTCACCACTTTCGAATTATCACATAGCTCACATAAACGTTCTTCATATCGCAATCGATTTCAGCAACTGCCAGTTGCAAAATCTAATTTGTGATTTTTTGTTCGAAATTTTAGTAATATATTGATGTCATTGTATTCAATATCAAAGTTCAGATATCATTTCATAGTATTCTCAAAAAAAACATAATTCTAAACAATTCAGGCCAGAATGACTATCTTTCGCTGTAGACATCCAATTTTCTCTTACGTAATGGGTCACTTGATTTTTTGCAATTATCAAATATTTTCTTTTATCGGCCGTTAACTGTTCGTCCCATAGATTTGGCATGCTGAGTTTTGTAAGTAACTGCCTTATTCGCCAGCACCGTGTATATCTACTATCATGACCATCTGAAGTCATATGAGATATATTGCATCATATACTTCTTTTATGAAACTTCTTTCATTTCTCGTAATTACTTTCATCCAACAACACATAGCTGCTTTCGAGTAATGAGCATCCTCAATAACTATCACTTATTGAGAAATCAGCACACAATCATTGATAATTTCACGGGTCTTTCATTATTTTCACGCTTGCCCCTTCCTCACTTGCAAGAAAAATGAACCACGGAACACTACATCAATAACCTGCAGATCTTATAGACATTCCCAATCCAAGATTAATCAAAACATGTAATTACAAGTTTAATTAAATGAAGAAACTGAAATACTGAAAATCTTTTAAAGGTAATCATGATCATTGTCTTTGATTATGATGTTTTTCTCTTCCAGTGGCAGGTAGTTTGTGATATGATCACGCTTAAGAAACTACTCTTATTATTGAGGCTGAGCATTAAAGACATGTAACCCATCGAATTGCTAATTTAACAAACATTACTTCTCCAAGCTTGTCATGACACGGATGATTTGTGAAATACTATTACTCATTCTGTATTGCTATCATGATCAGCCAATTCCGTGGTAATTTCTTCAAAACTGCAAAAATTTGCTTATCTCACATTTGGCACTTGGTCTCAACTCGAGTTCAATTAATAAAATCGAAATTGCATGCACATTGGGAATTTAATCAATTCTGAGTAACTACTCTGTCTAATATACTGTCCTCTATGACTTTGGGTCTCTGCAAGTCGTCCTTCTTCTTCATTATGACATTAACGTTACGTAAAGGTGCAGAATGCGATTTCACACATCCATTGGAAAGATTACTTTGATGGAAAATCTAAATCTTCCACGTTTTATATACGCATGATTGAGTTGCATTCATGCACTTATGAATCTCAACAAACTTGGCACCGCAAGAGTTGGGCAGATTCGGTCAAATTTGTGACTTTTGAATCCCTACTTACAGTACGAAGATGAGCGAATTGGAGCAAGCTGATGCCACCATTCCGGAATTACTGAGCGATAAATTACTTGGCATCAATAAATCTATAGGTTGAAGATTCACTTCGGAGATGGCCTTGATATTTGTTGCAATGGTTGCTGAATAATGAATGAACTCATAGGTATTAGAAGCGTGCGCGTGCGATTCGGATCCTGCTGTCAAAAGCAGACTTCCGTGCAATTAATGGATGAGATGCAAAAAATTGTCCACATGTGCGAACTTCTCCATGATCAAGTGCAACGTGTCGGATAGGTCCTTTAGTTGATATTGAAGATGCATAGAAGTTTTCCACTGAGTTGGTATCTGAGTGATGTAGACCTACTTTTGGCAGATTATTGCGAACAAGTAAATACATCAAACAGAAATGTCTTTTGAGCAAAAATTTTGTAGTAGTAAGAACTTGAGTCATTCATTTAAATAACATATGAAATTAATGCAATTAATTAATTGAAAATGGAAACTGAGCAATCGACTAATTGACATTGGAATTGATGAGCAATCTATTAACTTACATCAATTAATATTTGATGATTCCTGCCACCATTAGAAAGTTCACAGGCGAAATATGGTGGTTCATGTTACATGGAGCAAAACTTCAGAAGATAAGGAGGTAAGGGAAAGAACCCCTCCCCCCAATTTATGCGCTTAAAAACCCGGCATGGATGGAAATGAAAGATGGGAGGTATACGTGCCCATCATAGTGATAAACTACCTGCTCACTAATCATTTGCGCGTCGTTAGATGTAAAAGAAGTTGGCTGCATTTTTAGTAGTTGTTCCTACACGAAACACGGTCTATTTTGCACAATTTCGTGCATTGATTGCAAGGGAGTGTGTTCCAATATGATGACTGTACATCTAGACTGGGAAAGTGATTCGGATGGAAGTGACTGCTAATTACACAGTGTTCTCTGCTAATATTTCACATTTTGAAGGCAGCTCGATTTCGTGAAAGCCTCTTTCTACATTTCAGTCAATAAATTCAGTTTTGAAAATAATTTTTCATGTTTTTCATTTCATCCTCCGTGTAGGCCTACTTTGTGTTTTCTAAATATCTTAACGTCATCTTGTGACGTAATTGTACATTTGAAATCTACTGCAATCTTCTAGAGTGTTCATCACTAGTTGTTATGAGTATATCATCACGATTTTGTACATTTATAGATATATATATATATATATAAATGATATTATACATATATTTTCCATTTTACTTTTTGTGCTGAGGATATTACTATCGCTCATGCCCATGTAAAATCATCATTTTTGACAATGAATCGGCATGTGTTATTTCCAGTGGACCCCTCTCAGGTCTCAGAGTAAGTAGAAATTCCCATGACAAAATTTTTACTATCAGATGAAAAATAATTATGCATGTCCACGATGGTGCATAATGAGTGAAATTCATTTATTCAATGTTTACATCATGCACACACATGTGCGTTATGCTGGAAGATCGCAAAATGTGAATATTTTGTTTTCGCACATGATATTGCATGACATAGTTGGCCTACCTGAACAAATCAGTATAAATCAATGTTCAAAATGAAAGTTATCATTATAATTTTAGTTTAACTCAAGATACAGAGTGTTGGCAAAGTTTTCACATCAGTAATTGATGAGTTTGAGATCTCCAGAGCTGTTTCTAGGGTCTTGAAATGCAGCAATTATGGCTCAGTTTAGGCCTATTTCCGATTGGTGTGGAAAAATTGATAAAATGGCCAAATGTGAAGGGTATGCTGCATGGAATAAATCAATTTCATTAAAATCAACTATCTGAAGTTACATGGCGACAGCAAGCATCGTAAAACCGACTTTTATTACAACTGATAGTGTGCTAAATGTCGCTGAATTACACAAACACCACATTTTCGCATGTGTTTACTGAGAAGGTTGAAAAACACTCAAAGAATTAGTTATACTGATTTGCTACACACAGGCGTCATTGATTTGCTTAAAATCAATTTTCCTAATGATTTGATATCGATTTAAGCAAGTAAGCTAATAATTTGTAAAAGGGGTCCACTGGACCCCTCTCAGGTCTCATAGGGTTAATGCTCTACAAAGGAGTACATTTGCCTGCATATTTTACAAAATGGTTATGAAATACGATGTACCACAGTCAATTGAACATGCGGTTTCATCCTTGGTTCTTATAGAAAGTCAGGTATCTTGATATCTCTTATGTCAATAATTCTATGTCGAAAACCTGTTCTGTCCGTGCGTTGTGAACGAATGCATATGAATTTGATCAGAAACACAGAAGAGTAGAAAACTCAGTTCTCTGAGGGTTAAACTTTGATGAAAAATTAGAACCTGTTCCACTCAGAATATTTTGGTAGATTTTTGATATGTTTTATATAACATATCAAGACAAATATTGCACGTGGTCTAATTACTACTGCAATTTGTAATGGGTTTTGGTGATTTTCAGTGTAAATTATTTGGACTATGAATGACGGCTGTGGATGTATTGAATTTAAAGTTATTGCACTCGCTTAGTGGATTTCACTATCAAATCGGAACTTATTACAAGTGATTGTTTCTTTCAATATTGCGTAGAAAGGAAGTCAAAATGAAGCACAAGTATGAAGTTGAGTGTATACAGAAGATCAGAGATTATCAGGGTTGTCGCAAGATTTCAAAGAGTTGATGAAGCTAATGACAGAAGCTCCATATCAGTGTCTAGGAAACAAAAACAAGCACCATTTGAGAGATAGAATCAAGATGCGAACCATTCTTTTGTGTTCATGATCCATTAATGAGATGCTCCAATATGAAAGCACTACACTTATTCCGATACAATTTTTTTGTCTATAACAGCTGAAGTTTTGATAGATGACATTCGCGTTGCTGATGTCAAACAAACAACAGCAACATCATTTTACCTGCGACTGAAGCACAGTATAAGAGTTCAGACCCCAATCGTTGACGACTAGTGATCCCCCAATCAGAAGTCGTTGACGACTAGTAATATACTGACTAAGTTCGGTCATAGCAGGTCCAATCCGGTTATTTGGACAGCAGGTCCGATTCGGTTATTTACAGAGCAGGTCGAATCCGGATATTTACAGAGCAGGTCCGATTCGGTTATTTACAGAGCAGGTCGAATCCGGATATTTACAGAGCGGATCTGATCGTGTTACTTAGAAACCTTCTGTCTAGTTTTCTTAATTTTTGTCAAATGCCTGTGTAGTGGGATTTTTGCGGGGAATTTCAGCAAGTTTGTTAATGGGTTTCTAAGTTGGACAATTAAATAAAATTTTATTCATAAAGCCACGATTTGACCAATCCTTTTGGAGGACTTTCATAAGACGATAAACGGTGTTTTAAATTGTGCCCGTCAGTAGTAATCGAGCCACTGTGTGGTTAGTCATTACTTCAAGCTAGAGATAGCTGATTTCCAATCTCTCTTCTTCGATATTTTCTTGCCTCTTTACATTCCTGCCATGTTTCTGATTCTAAACTGTAGTTTCAGACGTCTTCCAATTTAGGAGTGTCTAAGGCCTCAGCGAGTTTTTCCAAGCGTTTCCGAGCAAAGCGTTTTACAGCAAATATAGAGTCATCATTACAGCTGTTGTAGACTTGCTGAAAAAATGAATTTTAATTATTTATTTATGAAAGTAAATTAAGGAAGTCAATTATTGATTATACACACGATGTGGGCATTTTTCATGAACGTTGTACTGCATATATATAGAATAGAAATATGTCCTCAGACTTGAACAATTTAAGCAAAAAAATTAAATTGTTCAAGTCTGAGGACATCTTTCTATTCAATGCCCAGGCAAACTGGCGCTCTGCAATCTTTATATATACATATAATTAATAATTTTCGCTATTGACCAAATGAATAGGTTTTAAAAAATATATTCTTTCATGTCTTAAAGATGAATTCGGAAGCAACAATATTGGCCTTTGCAGAGACGACGGCGACGGAAATTAAATTGTTCAAGTCTGAGGACATCTTTCTATTCAATGCCCAGGCAAACTGGCGCTCTGCAATCTTTATATATACATATAATTAATAATTTTCGCTATTGACCAAATGAATAGGTTTTAAAAAAGAATGACACGGTCAATAAAGAAGGTCTTATTTCTGGAATATATATTCGACTGTCTCTTTTATGAGTCCGATGTTATAAAGACTTTATAACGGTTCGACGTTACCATGGGGAGCTATGATGGAGCTGAAGTATGCGAAATCATAGGTTTATATATTCTTTCATGTCTTAAAGATGAATTCGGAAGCAACAATATTGGCCTTTGCAGAGACGACGGCCTATGTATCTTAAGAAGTCAGTCCGGATCGCAATGTGACCGAAGCATAAAAATATTATTCAAATATTCAAACGTATGGGATCGAAAATCACCGTCGAATGCAGCATCAAGTCAACACACTTCTTGGATTTACATTTAGATCTACAATCAGGAATCTACAGACCGCAGAATAAACCAAACAGCGAACTCCTGTATATATACATAATGAATCAAATCATCCGATAACTATTTTACAACAAGTACCAAAAATAATCGAACAAAGAATTTCAAGGTTATCATGCAATGAAAGTGAATTCAAAAAGGTCGCACCTATGCTTATCAAGAAGCATTAGCAAAGAGTGGACACTTGCATGAAATGAAATTCAACCAAAACGAATCGACTCGACGAAATGGAAAAAGGAATATCATATGGTTCAACCCACCCTACAGTTTAAACGTAAAAACAAATGTTGGACGAATTTTTTTCTCACTGTTTGAAACACTTCCAATCAAATCACCCGTACCACATATTGTTCAACAGAAACAACTTGAAACTCAGCTACAGCTGTATGAACAACATGAATGCAGTTATCAAAGGACACAACTCAAAACTTTTGAAAGAAAATAATAAAACACGTCAACAGAAAAATTCTAAATATGGTCAAAAACAAGGAGGAAACAATGAAGAACAATGTGAGCACAATAATTGCAACTGCAGAGGAAAAAAGGACTGTCCGCTTCATGGCCAATGTCTTCAAAAGTGTGTTGTTTATAAGGCTACAGTCAAGTCCTCAAACACAAGTGAAAATGCAAAAATCTACATCGGAATGTGTGAAGGAGATTTTAAGACCAGGTATCGTAACCACAAGAAATCTTTTGCGAACCTCAGATATAAGATTGAAACATCCCTATCCAAGCACATCTAGAAATTACATGACGCAGAAATAAATTATAACATCCACTGGGATATCATTGCAAGCCCATCTCCTTATTCATGTGGTAAACGCTATTGTGATCTATGTCTGACTGAGAAGTATTACATTGCTACAGCTCAAGATAACATATTGATAAACAAAAAAAGTGAAATCATATCACAGTGCAGACATAAGAAGAAATATCTTTTATCATCCATCAAATAGCATTTTCTATATCTTCGAATTTGAATTTTGTAGCTCATATCTTTGACTTGTAATTCCTTCTCATTTACTTGTGTCTGAAGATCGGTTGTTTTTGCAATCCGTGAAACTTGAAGTTACATGAATAAATGTTGATCCAATAATATTATATTTTATATTTTTATGTATATATATATATATAATTAAAGTCATTGCGTGCACCAACAATTACAAGATTCTCGAATCGATTCTGATTAAAAACAATAATAATTTGCTGAACAATAGAGACGGTTCCTTTCCACTTCTGCTAAATCTATAGCTATGTCATTGGATTCAAACTACGTCATTTCATGTCTGGCCTTTTTCTGTTTCATCTGTACATTGCCATCTGACGCCATTTTAACAGTGTTCATTTCATTTTATCTCATATAAAAATGATTTTACCTTGTTTTACATCAATCCATTGACAAAGGAGACTGTAACGCTCTGAAACGCGTTTGGATAAAAGCAAATTATCACAAGATTGCTTTTTTCTTTGAAATATATATATAATTACATATAATAAAATTTATAATAAATCAAAAGAATTAATTACGCAACTTCGAGTATACTAAAAGTTTCATGCTAATACAATCTTCAAAGCGTAGAAAAGGATAAGTTATTCAAAAGATGGTAGAGGATACGAATTACAAAAATGACCGTGATATTTGATGACGGTATAGTTATGATGTAATGTTTAATGTGTATGTTGAGATATCATTTCACACTTGATAACAGGAATTTACGTCTATGTCTACATGTTGATATCAATTCACTTTTTTTGTTCAACAGGTCTTTTTCTTTATAGGTAAGGATATAGTATTTCTCTAAGAGACATAGATTACATCGTCTTGTTCCACATTTGTATGGTGTCGTTTGGTCCAGTAATTCCCATTTCACTTCGTATTTTTTGTTGTTGTTATTTAGCGACCATATTAGTTTGGATAATGCTGTTTCGTTCTCATAATTCAAGTTGGTAAAAGACGTTTTGTGATTTCTGTATCGTGTTTTAAAGT
This sequence comes from Prostheceraeus crozeri, assembly GCA_907163375.1. Classification (NCBI taxonomy): domain Eukaryota; kingdom Metazoa; phylum Platyhelminthes; order Polycladida; family Euryleptidae; genus Prostheceraeus; species Prostheceraeus crozeri. The sequence continues at coordinate 191,330 of CAJQUW010002527.1, read as the reverse complement.
CATTTTCTGTTTGCCCAATATATACCATTTTTTCATTGTCATCTGTAGTTACTGTTGCTTTATAAATTACGCACCTTGTTAGGCATTTGTTTTGTAGTGGACACTGTTGTTTGTTTCTACAATTGCATTGACTTTGGATGGGTTCATTGTTTCGTTCATCTTTGTTTTTGATTAATACCTTTGAGTTATGTTGTTTGATAATATTTTTCATGTTTGGCATACAACTATAACTGAGTTTTACATTGTTCTTGTTGAATATAGTTTTGTACTTATGATTGGCTGGGAAGTGTTTGTTTATTAATGATAGAAATTTATGTCCAATATTCGTTTTCACGTTCTGACTAAAGGGTGGATTGAACCAAATTATATTTCTCTTTCTTCTACTTCTGCTTTTTGATGGCTTGAATTCTAGGTTGTAATTATGTCCACTTTTATTTAATGCATTTTGGTAATGTTGTTTCACTTTGTTGAATTCGTTCTTGTCAGATGATAATGAGGACAGTCTTTTTTTTATCATGAGAGGCACTTGTTTGATGATACTCGGGGGATGGTTTGATTTTGTGTTTATGTATTGCTGAGCGAAGTAATAAAATTTATATATATATATATATATATATATATATATATATATAATACAATATAAATTGAATTGCAAGCCATAGAGACAGAAAATCAGAATTCGCGTATTAAATATGAAAATTTTTGCCAATACAGTTTATTATAGCTTGATACGAGAATACTACCATACTACTCATTACAATGGCGTTCATATAGTACAAACGTATAATCAGCCAGATATCTGTCAAAACAATTTCTGCTAATTATTCGAACATAGAATTGGTACAATTGTCTGAACTGAAGTTGATAATTAAAGTAAAGTCCTATTATGTGTCTTAAAATTCTATGCATTCACATAGGAAAGAGTAAGAACCATGAAGGTCAATAAATGTCGCTACCTTAATGGAGATTTCCCATCCCAAATGTATTTCGTCAACAAAGGTATCGTCTGGTTCATCACTTCTCCACTGAAAGCCAGGCGACGGAATTTCTATTTTAGACTTGTACCAATGCCATCCAACAGCCGGGTTCCTCATTCCTTTGGTTTGAACCCCTCCAACCTGCAACACTTTCTTCCAAAAGCCTGAGCCAAATGAGGATTTGAGAAGGGGATATACAGCCCGAATTTCATCTTCTGTGGTCAACTCTGCTAATTTTCCGCCGTCTTTGTTGCAATGCAAAGCCGCCTGATTCCAAGGAATCTTAAAATCTCCACTGTGCATATATCTTGATGATCTCCATTCAATTGAATATTTTGAAGAACAGCGATTGGGTAAACGCTGTGGATGCATCCAGATATTGACTTTTGACACTGAAGCCTCCGTCAATTCGATGTGAGAAAGCGAACGAGGCAGCAAGTTACAATATTGCTTGTGATGATAAATGGCCACGCATTGTGACTCCATTACACACAATTTGGCGCAGTCCTCTGTTGCATGAACGTCTGAAACAAGCGCAAATGGTTGAATTGAAGCAGCGCTTGATTCGGCGATCTTGGTCTTTATGAAGCAAAGTCTTGCGAGGCAAGTGAAGTCGCAGATAACGAAAAGGACGAGTGTTATAGATGATGGGAACTTTGATCTTTTCATGGCTTGTGAATGGAATTCAAATGGAAAAGACGTATCTTACAAAATAACTTGTAAGCATCTGCGGTACTTTCATGGTTGCCTGGCAATATTTTAAGTCGCTTTCAAGATTTGTTCCCTGTAGGCTGCGTATGCACTAATCTCTTATCAGCATAAAATTCATCTTGATGGATTCAGTTTACTGTAGCATAAGATGTCTATTATTCACAGCATATCCCTACTGTAAGAAAACAGTGTAATAAGTAACTCTCAAGCAGAACATTAAGAAATTGCTAACATCAGCTAAAGTTTCCTTGCTTTACAATTCCCTCACATCAATTTATATTTAGCCTTTGACAACAATTCCAGTTTTAATGTTGATTTTTTTAGTTTCTATTTAGTTTTCTATTTAGTTAGTTTTCTGAGTTGCCAATAGCTGCGATGTGCTTCATCATGCAAAATATCAATTGAAAATTGATCGATAAAAATCGAAATAAAAACTTGACATTTCAGCTGAGAAGAAAAAGAAGATCTTAACTTTTCCATGAAGACTTGTATTACAATGCAATACATGACATTTCCTTGAAAATCAGCTTAATTTCCGCTTAATGAAGATATCTGTTAGTAAATGATCATTCCTTTTGATATCTATTAAGTTTCATACTATTTATATTGTGGGTCCACATCGCTAGTATACAACATAATAGGCTGTAATAACTATAATGATTAATAAGACAATGATACTATACAATATAATATAGGCCTATATATCGCAGGAATAATTTGCAAAAATTTAGTTTCTTAAAAATTGAATCTTTTGATATAAAAACTTTTCACTGTATACTGAGATTTTATCTGAGTAGACACTCTACCTACTATATACTTACTCTATGAACGTATGCATTCTCCAGGTAATCTTTAGGTCATTTAGTCTTCATTTTGTGATTGAAAACACGCTTCTCCGAACAAATTTGTCTTGAATGAACGATTTGCGATCTAGGTGATGTAAATCACATTTTCATGCTTTTCCATATGGCGGAAAATTCAAATTGCTTTCAGAAATGGCGCGAAGACATCCTTCATTTTGGTAAGAAGAGCAAAGTGTTCAATTTTGAGGAATTGTAACCTTTTCATGCTCATACATGTTTCCTTTGACGCATTTTCTTATCACTATGCACCAGTCTAATATTGAAATTCAACTTTGCACAGTTGAAATGCCGTCATTTTGATGGAATACTTTTGTGAATGTCAGAATGATTATCTCTTAAAACCTCAGCTATTCATGCAGTGTATGATCACACGGAAAATGGAAATGAGGATACTATGACATTTTCCCTTATTAGAAGATGGTGTCGACAGATCAGAAGTAAGTAGCAACGATGACGAGGGCGGCATTTTCGATAACTGATAAATGCAGGTATGAGCGTATTTATTGGATGCAATAGCCTATAGGGCTTATAGGGTGTTTTCCCTTAATAACATACCGGTAATTGCTCGCAGTCTATCAGGTATTTGTTTGTCTCCTCTACTTTCTTTCTTCTAATTTTCAAATGACGCAGATGCTGCAAAAATTACAGGCAACAGTTGAAAGCATGTGAGACTCACTGCGTGGACTCGACCTCAGTAGGGCCTACCTATGATTTCACGACTCGACACGTCGATCAAGCAACTTTATTCTTTCTTGATGCCATGTAGTTGTTTTTACAGCAGTCCACTTCAAGCGTCGTATGCTTCCTACCGCGACATGTTTCAATGTGTAGGTTCTTTAGGACACGCTTGATAAGTTTCGTATCTTTTGATGCAGATAAATAAACCTTCCTTTTTGTTAGTAGCTAACGAACCTCTGCCTGCGAGAGCATTAATGGAAACTTTGGCCCTTGATTATATCGGTACCCTCCGAAAATGTAAGGGGAACTTTCAACTATTGAACACATCTGACATTTATTTGCGCTTCCCGTTGTCCTCTGATATATTGATTAAAAATATAGAAACATCTTTTCAGTCGCAGGATTCCAGACAGGGGTGCGCAGTTTCTTAGTCCACAGCTTCTTTCTTTCTTGAACAAATTTGAATTACGCAGGATCACCACTAAAACATATTCATCGCGAAGTTGTGATTGCCTAGAACAGCTTGTCATAGGGGCACTGAATCTGGTCCAGTTGATCTATTTTTCGGATTTCGAGTTAGATGATGAGAGGCTTTAACAAGGCTTTAAATTTTTTTATCTTTGAAATCTGGCAACAAGCATCATCAGAGTGGAGATGTACGTTAAAGTCAACTACTTCCAAAAGCAAATTTAATAAAGTGGGTCAGAGTGTCTTGGTCAGGCTTCCATAAACATTGAGAAGCTCACTGGTGTTCTTAAAGGTGTGGCATTAGTGACCATTCTACTGTTATCGGACTTTTCGCTGACGGGACGGATGTGGTGACACGACGATACTTGCGTCATTCACGGGATTGTTTGAGACATGGCTGTTTTCCACATTGTTGAACAATAGTCGGCAAGTGCACCGACCTATTCATCTGATATAGAGACGACACGCGTTCTATTTATTACAGCGAACGATGAAAACACCTACAGGTAAGCCTTCCTCAAAGAAGCTTTGCTTACACTCAATCTTTGAAGCGAAATCTCATTGAGGTTGAATGGGACTAGAAGTGTCTGGCAAGCAATACAAAATCAGGAACTTCTAATTTGATTAAGAAACTTCAACTTGCTCATTGATTTCTACAAGAGGATAATTTGACACAGCTTTTATCTGAAGCCCATCTTGTTAATGAGAAAGCATAAATGAGACTATGAGATTTTTTTAACAGACGGAAAATACAGACTGTATTCAAAGTATAAAAGTCATCATTCAGTGTATAAAAGCAACTAAAGTAACTGTCAACATCAGGTAAATCACGTCCAATTTACAGATATTTTCGGTGCAGACTGTAAAAGACAGTGAAACTAATTTCACGATTTGACAAAGGATCAAAAAATCAAAAATAAACTGGGTAGAAAAACATTAGCAATTTAAATAGTTACAGACCTTAGCACAAACACGCTCTTGCTAGTCGGTCGTTTGTTGTAGCGCTCTGACTGTAACTGCAATATTTCATCATTTATTTTGGATGTGGTTATTCATGTTATTCGTGTTAAAATTTATCTGAACATTGTGCCTACCTCGTCATCTATCCAACTGGATTAGTGATTCCTGTGTTTGGTCATTCGTGTTGCGCATTTGATCTTCACTTGCTGGTGTTCTACTACCTCTGTGTGCTTCGTTTACGCGTCGGGGAATTCTTTGCAATAACGTTCTTGCTGATTATAGATTCCACATCGTTTTCAGCCCTCTTATACAAGCGTATAGTGTAAGACTGGCGTGACATAGTCGTCACATGTTCGTCACTGAAAACTGATGATCGTGTGACGGCCCTCGCTAATCGATTTTTGTTGAAATATCGAATTCAGTTAGTCTGAAAAACCTACATGTATCTGCATCCGCTGCGTCGCTGGCATGTTGCCTTGTGAGTCGGTTTGCGGATTGAACATCCGCGGGTTCTATTCCGCTTGGGCGTGACTATATTTTTCAGCTCTCTAATGTCTTCGAATAAAGATATTTTGTCGCTAACTGATCAATAGCTGTTGACACGGAAGAACTTTATTAGCAAAAACTATTTGCTCCAAGCACTTATTCAGTTACGTTCTATTACCACTTCAATTACAAATACTTCTACCAATAATGTTGACATTGATTCTTTATCTGAATTGTTGGACAAGAAGTTAAAAGAAGCGATTCACCCATTTGTACAAAAATTGTCTGATCGCTCCTCCACCAGCTCAATCAAACGCTTCGTTTCTTCCGCGTTAAATGAAACTTTGTCACTCATCGTTAGCCAGTGGTTCAACTGAAAGAATTCTGTCATTTTATCACTCAACGGATTCGGCTGTTGCTTAGATACGTTGATCAATGTGGCTATATTTGCCCAACAAGTAGGTCAAATGCATAGATATCCAACGATACGTCAGCGTGTCAGTAGAACAGAATTTGCTAGTGATAGACTGCCTTATTAATGCGATATCGTAGAACGTTCTAAGACCATGGTAGAACGCTCTACTAGCAAGAAAATCGTTCTACGTAGAACGGTCTACCTTCTTTCATATTAATACGGCCCCTGATCACTGAGAAAGATAATATGAAAGAAAAATTGGCAAATATCGAGGAAGACTTCAGCAATGTCAAGAATTCTGATGTTGATATGACTAACAATATACATAGTACATGAAGTGTCTGAGCGGCTACGCAAAGAGAAAAATGTTATCATATCTGGGTTAGAGGAGTTATCTACCGGGTCACTTGAAGATAAAGCTGACTCTGATCGCTCTAAGTGTGAGAGCCTGTTTGAATTCTCGGATTCTTCAATCAATGATGTTGAGGTTATTGCATGGATGGAGATGGGGGCAGAGTGAATGTCCCGCGGCGACGTTTGAGTCGACGCTTTACCTATGTAGATATTACTACCTAGTAATAACCAATGTAAATACAACACTCGTCTCCAACTACCGAATAAATATCATTGTTCTATGCGCTACCTGGTCTATAAGGTCTCGTCCTTGCATGTGATGAACATCACATCGGCTCCACAAATCGCCCGCTTGCAGACCGTTATGCAGAGCATCGAAGAAGCTTTGTAAAAACAGACAGCAAGATTGCAATCTTATTATGTCCATTTTCATAATAACTTTTACTCTTAGTTAAGAAGATTTTTTATTGAATTTTATTGATCACTTCAGCGTACCTTTTCTTACCAGGATTGCTGAAGTGAACTGCATTTCATCACATGGTCCGCCACTGAATCGGAAACATGAACTGACGAATAATTAGCCGCACATAAACTCATCGTCTCAAAGACTTACAGACTACTTTGTTGCTCATGACTAAGTCCGTGGTGGACAAAACGTTGGGATTTTATTATTTGAATTTTAATTGAATATGTTGGTATAGAAAATCAGGAAAGCTTATTTTTTTATCCTTTTTCAAATCATGAATAATCGCCTCCCATACAACGTTGTCAATTAAACTAATTTCAGCTGTATAGTTCAACGAATCTTCACTGTGTACAGCTTATTGTGAATTTAGTTTACCAAAACATTGACGGTCTATGCCTTACTTTATAGTTTCCAGGTGAAGAAGTATATGTTGGTTGGTAAAGATAAATCGTACAGTTATCACATAAATGATAATTTATCATATCTCAGCAGATGCAACCACTACGAGATGTGTTTCGGCCAGTTGGGCTTCATCAGTCGTGGGTAGGTTTGAACCAGCGACGTTGAAGCTAGAGGACGTGCAAGCATACCCTCTAACCACAAGGCCACCGGACCATCTGTTGTGAGAGTGAATTAGCCAAGAAGATATTGATTTATCGTAGGCACGTGGAGGGCAGATTGCATACTGCAGTCACTTTAGGCCTCAGCCACACTGCGAGCTTTTCCAAGCGTTTCCTAGCAAAGCGTTTTGCAGCAAACATAAAGTCACCATTGCAGCAATTGTATGCTGCCACACAGGGAGCAAAGCAAACCAGAGTGATTGCTTGCAGACATACGTTTGCTCGCGCTTGCTCGGGACGCTCGTGTTTGCTTTGCTTTCAGTGTGCCTGAGGCGTAATGCTGCATCCGAGATTGAGGCGCTTCACGCAGGCGCTACTCATTACATGACAAGACAAGTAACCTGACAGATTATTTGTCTTGACGTAATTGACAATGTTAATTAATGTTTTCATTGAAACTTGATTAAAATAGCGCTACATCAATCCAGTATGCAGATACCTGCCGGTATATAGTAAGGCATTCAACCAAGGTCTCTCATATAACCCGAGTAATGGAGAGTCAACTTGAAATAGGACGCGGGGTATACTAGAAGAAGGATTATACGTGCATAACATTTTAATCAGAATTCAGAAGAGAAGGAAGATCCCCTGAATGCACAAAGTAAAAAGAGCCCACAGAGCAAAACGGCAAGTAAGCTCTGCTCTATGCCAACGCCAATCACTCCCTCATATAGGCATGTTCGATCATTATGGTCCACAGCTCTATGATGTGAGAATTTGCCTTTCTATAAAACCGCTTATAAAAGATATTTTATATATATTTCTGACTGCTCTTCCAAAGCAAAAACAGACAGAGAATGACGGTGATTGCATTGGTACGGCGTGTATGATGATTTTGTACAATGTAAAGTAGAAAAATTGCATTGTCAAGTTACCAGAGATTGTAACCAATCCAATACATGACATTGAATAATACAAAGGCTAAAGGAAACAGTTTTCTAGCCAATTTATCAATTAATCGTGCTCGTTGTCGCATTTCCTCTCGTCTTCGTGGAGTCATGGCTTTGTTCCGACTCGCTTCGAGGTCCGCATTGTTCAGAAGCGCAAACTGGAAGAAAAAGCACTACCGATTAAAAATTTGGAGGAGAAATCGAACGAAGTGTATGACATCTCAAAATCGCTACATTGAGTGGATTCCGTTTGAATTGGATAAGTACTTCATAACTTTGGTTTGGATTCTTTCTCTGTGTGTTCCGAAACACAAGGCTTATTTCGGATACGTCATTGCAGCACTTGATTTATCGCTATACCACAATCTAGACATTTCACTTTTTTATTGGTTTAATCTGCTTATTAGTTAGATAGGAGACTATCTTCAATAATGCTCGGTTTAATATGCCTGTTATTAAACCCGCTTCAATTGCTGAGGACAAATGCACTTGTTCATGCTAAATAATAGTCTCTTGAGTTAAATTGACTTGCGAAATATACCGTAGAGACTTCAAAAATTGATCAGGTTTAATGCAAACATCAAAAAATTCACAAAATCTATGAAGTACAAAAAGATTGCACTGACAACTCAATGCATTATTCATCCATGATTGCCATCAGTCACATAACATTTTATGAATGGTCCCTTAGAACTAATATAGTTTCAAAATTTTCATTAAAGAAAATAAAATTGATCTATCGTCGCACAAAAGATGCGTCAAAAGACAAATTAATTTTATTTTCTTATCTTTTATTATCACTACATCCGTACACTGTAAATTGAAACCGTTAACATACGCTTAACAGCCAAAGTTAGTTTCACTTTTTATTATAGTCTGAAAATATCCATGAAAACAGGCGTTCATCCGATATCAATGGATTTTAACTGCAATGTCATCAGTCATCAGATTGTGACGTCATCACTTTTAAAAGATGTTTGCGGATATTTTCTGTGAAGTTTTTCTGTTGATTTTAACGGCTGTTTTAGCTGTTTTAACAGTGTAGGCCTACAGTTTACAGTAATACAGTATACTTACATGAGTAAATTTGTATGTGTACGTATACACGTACACTTGCAATTTTTTCCAGTAGCTTGCTGTGGAGTGACAAATGACATGAGGAGTGATTTGACTGTGGTTGCATCACAAATGCACTTCTCAACATAGAAAAAGACAGATACAATATTTGTGAAACCCTTCAGGTAACCAGAACAAATTTCAATATGCCTGGCTAACTTCAATTTATCCAGGAAGAAGTTCGATGAAATGAACCTAACATCATTAGCTAAATTGTCTGCTGGTATTTACCGAAGCTTGAAGGTTGTGAAATGAGTATCCGACAATCCGTGACGACGCATCTCTTCTTTCTCTCGTGTACCATAGCTGTCATCTCAAGTATCTGACTGAATAATATATGAAGGTCAATAGTAAGGTCAGTAGGTACTTTGATTGAGAAAGAAATTGTCTGTTTGAAAACATAGTTTCAAGATCGAATTAAATTGGCTGAAAAATATATGGCATTTGTTTTTGAGATGTTTTACATTAATTTACTATTATTACTGCCATTTCTTCACTTTCAGAAAGTTGCAAAATTAAATGCATTAACACGCTCACTGGCAATGACGAGTTAACTCGTCGAGGTAGTGATCAGCACGATCTTCTTAGCTACTTGTCATGCAAGTTTCTCATTGACATATGCATGTAGATTGTATATTTTAAGGCTGCTATAGGCTATTTACTAACAGAAGTTTCTTCATGGGGTTTAAGGTCGCTATGAAGGTCATATAAAATGTACTGAAAACATGTAAATTTTCGAGAAAATTTCAATTCAATTGGGTGTACTTATGATATACTACCGCAGATCAATCTAAACACACCAATATAAATGTTGCTCGATCTGTGTTTCCATTTGCTAAGTGATCTGTAGGATTATAGTTGTAGGATTATGCACTTAGTATGCATCTATACACGCAGCGTGCATTGCACATAGTGGTGCATGTAAAGAATTGGTACGCTATTCAAACTGGACAGCAAGTTATTCAATTAGACACCATTCAAGTCCTTTGTTATATAACAGCAGCTTAGTAAAAGGTTTAGAGTGTGCTTATATCTCAAAAAAGGTGTTTAGTTATGAAGAACACAAATATTGAATCAGCAGCGACAACCACATTACATTTGCACAGCTATAAATTTCAATATGCTACAAGACTAATTTAATCAGCAATGTATAGTATCATTCATGAAATGTAATACACGTGTACAGTGCTGATAAAATTCTAGTGCGCTAGCCTCCTAAAACGCTTTTGCCTTTGTATTTGCTTTAGGATACTAATACAAGTGCACATCTATACATGCAGCGTGCATTGTGCATACTGGTGCATGTAAGGCATTGGTAAGCTTGATTATGAGATCAATGCCTCGACTATGAGTACTTACATGCCTGTACATGAACTTGCACATTGTCGCACATGTAAGCATATTGAAAAATAGCAATGAGGATGCTCTGCGTCCGGGAGACCGTAGTCGGGTCAAACCTAAGACTTAAAATAGGCACACTCTGCATTCTTGCTAAACACACAGCACAAAATGGAATGTAAGTGGGATAAATAACAACTCGGTCACATGGAAGCAAGGCTCCGCGCCTAATGTGCTTCTGAGTAGAAACAAGGTTCATTTATTTACTTGTTTACTTATTTACATATCAAATATTTTGCTAATTGGTATTCCACCACCTATTACGTCTGTTGGCATAAAGCTTGTCTTTACTTTTTGCGGCATATTTATTGCTGAATTTCATCCGACCCGTTGGAGACTGCACGCCACAACTTGCGATCGCCGTCGTCTTATTCAGTTGTTGAACGCTGAGTCCTGGATAGTAGAATGATAGTTCCTCTTCCGAATATGTTTGAGCAGTTAGGTAGTTGTGATGGGTTGATGCTGGCGTTAGTTCGGTGTTCTCTATAGCTGATACGTAGCATTTTTCAACAGAGCCAAATTTCTGCTGCCACGATGTTTTTTTTCATCTGCTGCCTTCAGTGTCCATCCTTCGGCACCATATGAGAGAATTGGCCACACAAGTGTTTTCACTAACTTCATCTTAAGCTTTGTTGGTAGCGCTCGATCTGCCCACAGCTTGCTCAATGTGCGCATCCTTGCTTTCGCCATACCGATTCCTTTTCGTACATTTTCTGTGCAACTTCCATCATTAAGTTTCAGTGCCATGTTCTTCCCGCATTGTTTACCCGATCAACCATCTCTTGCATTTCAATATGGTCTTTGGAAATCAGGACTGTGTCATCAGCGTATCTTGCATAGTTCACCTGTCTACCATCAATGTTGATGCCAGCATTGCGGAGATCAGCTTCTCTCATGAGTTTTTCGGTGTGCAAGCTAAATAGATGAATACATCCCTGTCGTACTCCCTTCCGAATTGGGAAACTCTCAGTTTGTTCACCGTTCAATTGGATAAATGCATGCTGATTGTCGTAGAGGTACTTTACTAGACGAAGTGTGACGAGGAGCCGAAGCTTGTTAGGATTTCCCACAGCCGATTGTGGTCTACATTGTCAAATGCCTTACTGCAGTCGATGAAAGTGATAACAGCCCCGGTGGACATGTCATTTACTTTTTCTATGAGAACTTGTAAAATTGCTAACATCGGAAGCCTGCTTGTTAGTCAGGGAGTTCAATTTTGATCATCGCCCAAGGGCGGTCCAACAAGATGTTGAGTAGAGTTTTTCTAGCACGTGATGCGAGTGCAATAGGGCGATAATTGCTGCATTCTTTGGAATTTCCGACCTTATGCAAAACAACGAGTTCGTGTTCTTTCCACGCGTCTGCCCAGCGCTTTGTTTCCCATATCCAAACACAGAGCTTATGGAGACCTTTTACAGCAAGGTCTCCAGCATATTTGGCGAGTTCAGCAGGTATACCATCAAGACCAGCCGACTTGCGACATTTTAGCTTCTTCATGGCGTTTTCTGCTCAAAGGAGCAGTGGTGCAGGTTCCTTTTCCATTGAGGGCGGAACAACTTCATCTTGCTGGTTGTCCCTTGCACTTGCTTGAAAGAGCTGTTCGCCGTATTCTTGCCATCACTTTTGGACTTGCTACTTGTTCAACTGCTGATTGCAGTTTCTCATAGAAATTATCGACTTTTTCCTCATAGTGACTAGTTGTGGAAGCGTAAACCTGAATGATTGCTGTGGGTACGGGCTTGGTTTCAAGTTTAGCCACGAGAATGCGATCCGAAATCGGGTTGAATCCTATGACAATGTTCCGGCCTCTGCATCTGACGATGATCGCTACTCAATTTTGACCAGTGCGCTCCTCCGTCCCACTATATATAAAATAGTGCTGTCTAGGCATTCGCAATGACCAATTTCATGCGGTGAGCCATTCGATTTGATGGCTAATTCTGACTACCGTTACCTGAGAAATCGCTTGAAGATGGTTGATATTTGATGATGAGCCTTGAAGCACACCATCAAATCGTTAAATTACTATCTTAGAATTAATCTGCGATGAGACATGATAATACTAAGCGTCAGTTTACTCGTCATTGGCAATGGAGACAGGAGACTTTCTTTTTATTAAAAATTACGATTTAACTCGCACCTTTCAAATTCGAGCAAATCATTTGATTTCTTCATTAGTAAGTCCAAAATCCAAATACATGCATTAAGTTAAGGGATATTTTTAATCATCATATTATAATTTTTTGGCAGTGACCGTGGCAGAAAGCTTTAAGCCCGGTTAGGGAACTAGGCCGACAGCCAGAAAGAGTTTCTGCAGAGAACGAGGCCGAAAATGAGACTTGCACAGAAAGATGTACACCCTATGCCTGCTACAAATCTGCACGTCTTCCGAGTTCTAACTGGTTACTACCCTTGTTAGACAGGATCAAAGAAAAGCACATGTTGATCCAATAGGACGCAGATTGATGTTTTTGGTTAAAAGATATTTTCTATGTCTTCGCTTATTATGCAAGAAGTACAAAGTCTAGAGGCATAATTTTTGGCATGGAATGTCTTCAGGTCATTTCATATCGTGTTCATGCACCTTGTGTATGAAGTCAAACGCTTTTAGAATTTGCAAGCATCCCTATGTCGTCGGAAAACACAAGCATTTTGCGCAATTGTATCCACATTTGACTGCATTCTCACATACATTGCTGATCAGAAACATGATAACAGCATAATGTACATAATTGGAAATGACCCCTGAAGACATTCCGTGTCAAAAACTATGGCTCTAGACTTAGCATTTTCAACTAAACAGGCGAAAACATAGAAAATTTCAATTTAGCCAAAAACTGCAATCTGCGTCCTATTGGATGTGTTTTTTATCGTGTCTGACAAGAAGAGGAACCAGGTAGAACTCGGCAGACGCGCAGATTCGTAGTAAACTGTAGATGCAGGGTGTACATCATTCAGCTCGCTCTGGCTGCCGGCCTAAACGTGCTAAGTTGTTTAAAGAATAATGTTAAAAGCAAAGTTATGTAATTGTCCTAACAAACAGACTGACAATTCTTGCCCATTTTGTATTGTAGAATGGATCATGTTGTGGCATATAATTGGATTTAGAAAGAACTGAACACTGGAAACTAACCTGTCCCACACACAGATCTTCCATATTCTTCGTCAATGCCCGCAGTCCCTTTCGCCGAAATTCCTTTCTACTGTACACATTGACTACGGCGAATTCCAGGAGAGAGGCAAAAACAAACACGAGACAAACTGACATCCACACGTCCATTGCCTTGACGTAAGAGACACGAGGAAGAGAGGCGCGAGCAGAAGCGCTCTGTGTGGTCATCGTGAGGACAGTCAATAAACCGATAGTCACACGCGCAGGGATTGCGTCGATGGAGATCCAGAAGGCAACCCAAGAGAGGATGACAATGAGTATTGAGGGAACGTAGAGTTGGATGATGTAATAACCGATATTCCGGCTGAGGACAAAAGTGACTTCAAGACATGGGTAGGAACCTGTGTAGAAACAGCAAGAATTGCATTTTCTACTATAAATGTGATCATGGAGGGATTTAAGAGACAGTGAATTCGAGTGACAGCGTGTTGCTGCAGATTTGGACGGAGAAACTACAACAAAAGCACGATTATCAGCACGAGGGTATGATTTTTTTAATATCTTTTAAACTAAGCAAGCTATGGCCACCAGACTTCTAGTAGTTTATTTTCTATGTATTATGCAACCCTTGTCTGAAGGAAACTGAATTTAGCACTATACTTTTGGCGTGAGAGCTATTTTAAAATTTGAATGGTCGGAATCTTTTGACTGATTTCGGTGTATATTCACTTGTATAGTATATTGCAACATCAATTCTTGATGAAATAAGTTGAGATTACATGAATGACTATTTCTTTTAATATATAGATATTTAAAAATGCAAAATCATTGAATTTGAAATTATCTGCTTGTTCTGTATTCATGTTTGAAATTTGAAATTCAAAATTCAAAAATGATTTTCGATTATTTTTGCCCTTTTTTGATCAGCAATTATTGAAATCTTTCAGAATCAGTTTAGCCTCAGTGTCTTGATAAAAGTCATGGAATGGGTTGTTTCTTCACCTGCAATAACTAAATACTGAAATGTGCGATTTTAGTGATATTTGAGCTGAACTAAAAGTTTGAATTATTTGAACTTTGACCTCATCTAATACACTGATGTAATCTCATAACGATTAATAATCATCGTTTTATTAACCACCTTAACCATGCTTTTGACTAGTGCATGGCTTATTAGTTTTTGTTGTCATTTTCCCCTTCAAATAGTGATCTAGTTGAAATTTGTTGAAAATTGGCGGATTTTGACTTTTGACCTTCACCTCAGCCCAGGGATGACTTAAGAAATAAAACTGATACTGTTTTTCTGAATCCCCTTTCAATGCCTATTCGATTGATGTGTGGTTTGGCAAAATTGGTGCGATATTTGGGAGATCAGCAGGGGGCAGGGGGCGAAGATTGAACAGCGGCTATAAAAAATCAATTGCAATAAATTTAGGCTAAGTAATCAAATACTTTTAGTTGCAAGAAGAGGAAATCATTAATCGTTATTATTTGATGACCGCAATCAATTAACTGCAATCAATTGGGGTCATTAATAAGTGCTACCAAAAACTAATTGCAATCAATTAATTGTTGCTCTCAAAATTAGCAATTAATTGATGGAATTTCTGTTGTCATGGAGGAAAGCATTTAATTGACTGATATACATGCAGTGCCGTCACCATTGCAGGAAAAGCATCCTTTTTTCAGTGATTTATTTGGAGTTACTACGTCTATCAAGCACATCTTATTCACAAATGATCTCTTTCATAACTCCGATGGCAACTATTCAGTTCAAAAAACAGAAGGAACATGTCTGAAGTCGGTATTATATTTGTTGGTTAACAAATCAGTCAAAGCTTGCGGCGTAGTGTTGACAACTTACTTCATTTCATCAATTGGTAATTCCGCTTCACACCATTGACTTCTTGACAAATATCCCGGTACCAATCCCAGTACTTTATAAAAACGGGCTTGGTATAAAAAACCAATCCCGGTACTCTCTCATTCGCGTACGTTCACTGGTTCTATTTCTTTTGCGCCATTAAAATTACCTGGCAGCAAATATAATTTGCTGGCAAGTATAGAAAATATTAACATCTCTATAGTGCAAGACATTATCTTTTCGGTACTGCACAAGTGCACCCACCCGTTGCACCGGCTATCATTCACGGGTGCGAACAGGTTGGGCTGCGCAAAGTCCCAAGAATTTGCTTTGTAGGAAAATAAATTTCGCAACAGTTCAATCGTGTCAACTGCTATACATTCTATCAAAAACCGTTTTTCAGCGTAGAGTTAATAAATGAATTCACATTGAATGCATACAGATGGAAGATGTGATCAAGAGGATCGTGAAGTTTGGCTCAAACATCGTTAAAGATTTTGGAGAAATGACGTTTTGAAAATCATTCGTAACTTCACCGCTCATGCATACTTCCTACCACAACATACTCTGATCCTTCTACTTTCATTCTCAGGAACTGACAATCATATGTCATCA
Organism: Prostheceraeus crozeri; assembly: GCA_907163375.1. Classification (NCBI taxonomy): domain Eukaryota; kingdom Metazoa; phylum Platyhelminthes; order Polycladida; family Euryleptidae; genus Prostheceraeus; species Prostheceraeus crozeri. The sequence goes on along the minus strand of CAJQUW010002527.1, from coordinate 175,337 downwards.
GAAAGCCTTATTCTTCATTTTAATCTGACACTTTCTGTCTCCCAGACAATGCTAAGTCAATACGCAGTTCAAAGATTCATAGAGAGAATTCATGATGATTTAGAGTGATGCATACACAGGCACAGATTTAGAGGAGAATCAGGCATACTATTTCTCTAAAATCTCTATTCCTCTGTTCAATCCTATTATCAGGAGATTACATTAACGGCCGCATGCGATAAATGGTAAAGTAATACTGTGCGGTATTTATTTTTTAATATGGGCACTGATGTCTCCGTCAAAAATGTTAGGCAAGTAGGTTTATTCGCATCATCACTTTTTTTGGAAAACTTTGATGTTATCACAGCCATCCAAAAATCAGTTCCCAATGCAAAAGGTCCTCAAGTTGTCCCGATGTTCTTATTTCTATTCGAGGATTATTGATGCTGTTCCGCTAGGCTATCCCAAAATAATTTGATAATGTTGTGTGGTGAAGTTAAGCGGTTGATAGCATGGAAAGGAAAGCGTCTACAGTAAGAATCATCAATCTAGTTCCATAAGAAACATTTCCATTTGCATAACGGGCATGATGATAGTTCTATGAAAGATAACCGGCACCTTTTGGATTTTGTATGGCAGAAATTGGCATATACAGAACTGATCATAAAAAGCGGACCACCAATGCTAGCAAATTTCGCTGAAATTCAATCGATTCTCATGTCTTTCAATCGTGTCGCACATCAACGTGCTATACATCATTCGAGAGCTTGCATTCTCACCTTTAAAATGATCTATGATAGATTTGCATCCGTTAATGTATTTGCTGAGCAGTTCTCAAAGCATGAAAATCACTCAATTTACAAATTGCAATTTTTCAATGAGTTAAGTATGATAATTATTCAAGCACGGGTAGGAAGAGGATTTTCTGAACTGTTTTTTGAAATACCGATGATCAAAATTGGTGAACTAGGAAAAAATTAGTGACATCGTAACAGTTGTCACAAAATCATGACTGCTCTGACTGAAAATGTTATTTTCTCACTTTTTCATCAAAAATGTTTATGTTCGTTATCTTCAGAATCCTTTCGATAAAAGGAGTGCAAATATTTAAGTTTTATTCAGAAAGGCTCAATAGTTATCTTTCAAACTTCTTCAACATTTTTTGTCATTTCTGCTAAAGTACGCAAACAGCATGTAAGGTGAACGAAGGTACAAAACAAAACAACAAGCGAAGGCACGTCTTTGTTTTCACACGGAGAGTGCAGATTGTTTACCTTGCATGTTTGTATACTTTAGCGGTGATGACAAAAAATGTTGAATAAGTTTGAGGGAGAACTATTGAGCCTTTTTGAATAAAACTATTCGCACTCCTTGCATCGAAAGGATTCTGAAGATAACAAACATGAACATTTTTTATGAAGAAGTGAGAATATAACATTTTCAGTCAAAGCAGTCATGATTTTCTGTAACAAAGACAATTATTGTACCCAAGCGTATGCTTATCTCAAACAGAACTATCTTAGGAATGTTGAGTCGTCTTCCTATCTGGGAGCAAAGTTCTGAAATGGTCTCTTCATTTGAAAATGATTGTCAAACAAGCCTCGAGACGAGTGTACATTATAAGAAATCTGAAACGTGCTGGGTGCAGTATTGCCCTTATCATAAGATGCTACAATGCTTTTGTACGCTCCATGATGCTATAAGCCTACCCTAGCTTTTGTAATGCTCCTCAATTTTTTTTGAACGATCTGTTACGTCTTGAGCGCCGAATTTACCGTATCATTGGTCTTCCCTGCACAAACTGAATCCTCGACACTGCAGACAAGACATGCAGAAAACTTTTTGAAACATTGTGAATGATGGAGCTCATCCGTTAAGGGAAATGTTTACATCTCGCGGTTAACGTGTTGCTTCTCACTTCTATGCCTCGCCCCAGACTCCTTTTGCTAAAACAAAGCGTTTTAGCAATTCATTTATAAAATTTTGTAAATAGTTTTTCATCTCTATATATCTCAAACTCTGTGCTTGCCAATATTTTACGAGTACATTATACTCGTATTCTCTGTCTGTATTTGCTCGGTTTCATATTGTCAGTTTTCACCGAATCATGTGCACTGCACAATGTACATATTGTGAAACAACAAAGTATTTGCTTACTTACTTACTCAACTTTAAGATATCACTAATTGTTTCCTCACTGTAAATCGCTCAATACCAATCACATACGAAAGATGCATGCCAAAATATTTTTATGGTATATTTCTGTATTCTCTTGGTATATATTTGTATGCTTTTCGTATGTTATTTCAAATGTGGTATGCTTTGAACACTAAAGCCAAACCAGCACAATGTTAAAAGAAAGCATAAATCATGTCCAAAGTATGTTGATTTAAGACCTTTTGTCAATAAAGATCACACTAATGTTACTACTGTTCTTTAAGTAGTGAGATAATGACATTCAAGAGTCATGCTTTCAATACTGAATTCGATTTTAATACACGTAAGTCTAAGGCATTTCATAAATAATCAATAAGTATTCAACCATCAACAATTATGCATTATGTAATTTTGAAATTAAGCATATAATCAATCCGAAATAAAAACACATTATAATTCATGAACGCAAAAATAGTCATGTTTTAGATATATAAGTCAACATGATTTGAATGAATTGATGTTTAGCAACTTGATTCGTAAAGTAGAACTACCTAAACGTCCTGTTACGATTGCTAGACAAGTAGCAATGACGACATGCTCGTGGAGGGTAAAATTCACATTAAATTTAATCTAGTTAAGTATCACTCTATCAAACAAAAAACATTCACGACTGGTATTACCGGAAAAAGTTATCTGACAGTAGCATGTAATACATATATTTTTTTGCTATGTGACTTAAAGCTGCACATACGAAATGCATACCAGAGGCATACGAATAAGGATGAATTTGCATCAGGTCTCGTATATAAAACATACCAACAATTCGTATTTCAGTGTAAAACAGCCAATCACAGATAGAATAGTTCGTATCGCTACATACCAATCGCATGCGAAAGTAAGTGAGATGTGGTATGAAAAACATACCAGATCTCTGTAAACATACGAGAATCTCGTATCAGATGCTAGTTTCAAATTGTATGTAATTTTGGTATATGTTTGTATGTAATTTTCGTATCCAGCGACTTACAGTGAGTTCACCGATTTTGATCACCAGTACAGTATATCAAAGAAGAGCTCAGAAAATGCTCTTTCTCCCCGTTCCTGAATAATTATCATACTCACATGTCTTCCTATTGAAAAATTGCAGTTTGTAAATTGAGTGATTTTCATATTTTGAGCACTGCTCAACAAATACAATAACCGATGCAAATCTATCATAGATCATTTAAAGCTGAGAATGCAAGCTCTTGAATGATGCATAGGCTAACATCTAAAGTCATTGTGTATAGCACGTTGTTAACAATAACAACTATAACAACAACGTGTTGTGCGACACGATTGGAAGATATGAGAATCGAATGAATTTAGGTGGTCCATTTCTTATGATCAGTTCTGTAGTTACTTTTTACTCTGTTTGACAACATAATTTAGCTCGACATTAGAAAAGTTCGAATGATTTATTATCTTTCTATCATTCTATGCTACTTATACAAATCCTTCATCTTTTTTGAGGTGAAAAATTCATATTTGTCATTCTTATATCATTTGTAATTAAAATTTCCATTTGACAAATTTATCACGGAGAAAAATGAGTCAAAGATAGATAGCCTGCATTTCACTTGCCAGGTCTGCCTTGCAATCTGACTGTTGAGGTTCGTAGGTTCGCTAATACGATCTGCTATGCTGTGCACTTGGCCAATCACACAAGCCAAAGAACAATCTCTATCATTTGCTACCACTGCATCCAATGACTGGGATAGGATTATTTCCGCTCTAGACTAGCCTACGCGCAAGTGAATCTGTATCTGTGGCTTAAACACAAAGGTCATTCACATTTGTCCTCTGGTACAAGACAGTAAGAAGAGCATTTCAAGGATTCGAAGACCCGTCTGAGCTTTTGATGTTTATAGCGATTATCTAGAGAGCAATCAATTAAAGACACACTTCATTGATCATTTTGATCTATAGAAATCTCATTCCTTCCATTCAGTGGCGGCTCCATGCTTACTATTAGGTCATGCTCATCAAATTTTTTCATATTAAGAGGAATTTCCCAGTACTCAAAGCTATATAAAGATTATTGACCATGGGCTATACACATAGTCATAGGCTATCAAGAAGTGCAGATTATCATGCAAATTAATAAACAGCTACCAACTAGACCAACAAAATTTTAATCTCATTTCCTATTTGCACTTGCTCTGTCTCATGTTTCAAACATGCATAATGGATAGGCCATGAGCTCATCTAGTGAATATGGTGTAGGACTAACCATGATTGAAATGATTCACATGTATGTAGGTCCTATGATTAGACTAAATTTCCAAGCGTACGCAATTTGTTCATTTACATCCGATGACAAACTGATGCATGCATATTTTAATTATTTCTAGACATCGCTACACATACAAGCATGTAGAAGATTAAGTAATATTCATGTTATTCCTATTACATGCACTTCAGAAGGTGAAAGCACCGCCAATCGCAAAAAAAGTGCAAACTGTATTATTAGCCATGTAAGATATTGAATTACTTATCAAGGAAGTCGATTCGATGGTGGTTTCAGCTGGTCGCGCAAATTTTTCAATTACCAAATCAAAAAGTTCACTCTTAAGTAAACTTCCCTGAAATTCCATTTCGATAGAAATTCTTGCCAATGAGGTCAGGCGTTCCTGACCAATTGTATTACGCTGAGGTATTTATTCTTTTTATAACCGAGAAAGACCTTTCTGTACTGGCTAATGAAATAGGTATGGTCAAACACAGCTTTAATAGTTTCACAAATTCGGGTAAACTCTCTTGTAAATGCTCAGAAATGAACTTCAATAAGTCTTTTAATGGCATTTCAGAGTCATCATCGTGATAAAAGAATTTCAATTCATTCTTGAGCCGACTTACGATTTAACAAAGAGAACTTCAAATGGAGATTTTAGTAATTGAATCAAGTAGTAAGGGAAATTCCATTGATAAAAAGAAAAGAGATTCATCTGTAAGAAACTCGAGGCATCTCACTACACCGACAATCAGCAGATGTCGTCCAATCAGCGGTACTTATGGGTTATCTCCCCCACGTTTTCAAAGTTGTCTTAAATCCGTAGAAATGAATCAATCGTCACAAAACTTAAGGCACACGTAAGTGAAGATACTTTCTACCCACGTGCCAAAATTTGTGCAAATCGGACGAGTAATTTTTGAATTCTGGGCGATCACTTGAAGTGCATCGATACCTGCAGCCTGATCTGACTTCTTCTGACGTCATCGTCCGAGCAGAAAGCACTTGAGGTCAACAAAGTCATTTTCCGACAACTCGTGAAGTGATTATGACCAGGCCATATCCCCACATAAACATTTCTAACTTAAAAAAGGTGTGGCAAAGTAGTGGTCGTGGGAAGATTTCAAATAGCAGTGGAGGAGACGAAGAGGGAGAGAGAACAATAGTAATGGGAAAAAGACCGTCCCAGGACACCATAAAATTCAAAAAAATAGTATCTTTAAAAACGACTAAATTTATCAATTTATGTCATTATTTCAGGTTTTTAAGACCTAAATTCATGAATTTAGACCGTCCCAGGACACCATAAAATTCAAAAAAATAGTATCTTTAAAAACGACATAAATTCATGAATTTAGTCCTTTTTTCAGGTTTTAAAGACTTAAATAGATGAATTTAGATCATTTAAAAAGTACCATTTTTTGAAAAAATGGTATTTTTAAAACCGACATAAATTCATGAATTTGAACCCTTTTTCAGGTAATGAAGACCTAAATTCATAAATTTGGGCGTTTTTAAAAATACCCAATTTTTCAAATTTTTCAAAATCTCAAATTTGAGAATTACAATTTTCACCCTTAAAATCATGACCGTTCCAGGACACCGAAAATCATAAAAGTTAAGAATCTCAAATTTGAGAATTACAATTTTCACCCTTAAAATCATGACCGTTCAAGGACACCGAAAATCATAAAAGTTAGTATTTTTAAAAACGTCTTTTAAATCCGTTTTTTCAGGTTTTTAAAATATATCATGTGTCTAATAATATTTCTTTAACAGGTAGCGGTTAATGCAAAATGAAAACACATTCTTTTTTCTTTTTGAAATATTTTATTCAGATGTATGTACAAGTAGTTTAGATTACAAAGTAAATATATGAGAACTAGAAAAATGTTACATTCATAAACTGGGAATGGCAATCCCATTTTTCTATTTTTACATAAAATGATTGACAATACACGTCACTACGTCAAATAATATGCTAGAAGTCACACAGTATAAGAAAAAATAAAGAATGTTACATTTATAAGCTGCGAATGCTCATTCCCATTCTCTTATTCCGTCTCACAAAATAAAATGTTAATGCATGCTACTCACATAATATAGGCAATATAAGAAAAAGCAACCACTGTTTCATTTATAAGCTGCGAATAGCATTCCCATTTTTCTATTCTGTTACATAAAATGATTGACAATACATACTACTCATTTTGTGTTTGGCGCTCTTGTATATGTTGTGTCTCTAATTGCTGCGTTAGTCCAGTTGACATATCAGATGTTTGATTGGATTCTTGGGAAGAAAATATCCCTGAGCTAATTTGAAGCAACTGTTCCTCTTTTTCAAATTCAAAATAATCTTCAAAATACTTAAAGTTTTTGAAAACAAAGAATATACTTAAAGTACATGTTTGAAGTTTTGTGTTAGCTTGAGAAAGGCGATATAATTTTATCAAAAACGTAACATACCTTCTTGAGAATTTAATGTTATATTCACTCTCCAACTTTTGAGTAAAGGCTACCATTGACAAATGTTCCATTGATTTTAATTTAGATATCACAAATCCTTGACAAATAGCAATTGATAAGGAAGAATTATTGTGTACTTTTTCTTGATAAATTAGAGAATGTAGGGTTGTAACACAGTTTTGGATAGTGCATGTCGCCTGTGCACTCACGTCGAGCTGTCGTTGGATTAGTTGTCCTGATGAAAATGAGTTTCTTATTTCAGAAAAAATCTCATTTTTCTTGTCTTCTTTTTCTGGTTTTATCTTCTTTTGAAAATAGAATTCATGATTTACAATAAGAGTTTTGAAAACATCTTTCTTCTCATCTTTGATGAGTGGAAGTACTTGATCACAAAATTTGAGGAATTCGCGATGAATAGAAGCACTCATTTTTGACACAGCTTCGATGTTTAGGTCTCGGATAAATTGTAAACAGTCACAGTCTCGTAGAACGCTCACAGAATGAATGCACGCAGTAAGAATGAAAATGTAATACTTGGAATAATGGCAGCAGCTGTTTCTGAGAGAGAGAATCTTTATGACCTTTGCCCCAGCGAAGCGACTAAAGCATACCAGCATATGGCGCTATTGTCTGCCACAAGCCGCAGCTGCTAGAACTTCAATGTTCAACGTCAAAGCAAGTCAAGCGAAACAAACTAAGATTAGCGACTTCTTCTGCAAAAACTAATTAAAATGTGTATTAAGATGCATGTCTTCCCAAAAAGGATATTTTTCGTGGAATGAAGAGTAGTTTTTTTATCCTCATAACATGTACGATTGCATCGGTATTGAGCAGTAGAGGTATACTGGAGTATACAAAAATTCAATTGCTTATCTACGATTCATACTGGCAAACAATTCCTTTGATAAAAATGAATGGCGAAAATCCGACTGAGTTATCCCCCAGAGCTTTTGGTCTGACTTACTAATTTCGATTTAAATAGAATTTCAGAAGATTGTATTCAAAATATTTATTAAAAATATTTCTTTAAAAAATGGATGAAACAAAAGTGGAAGAAACCTCAACGGCGACGACGAAAATGGAAGAAACCACAAGAATATATCCTTCGTTATCATATGAACGTAGTTCTACTTTAATGGACATTGAAAAGATTAACATTGAAAAAATGAACAAAGAAAAACACAAAGATAGAGTTAGGTATATGAAAGACAAGGAATCTCAATTATTATTAAGATTAGAGCATTATAAAAAATTAAGAAAGAGATGGTCTAAAGTTAAGAATGTAACACAAGGAATTGGCATATTCTTAACAATAAGTTTAGGTGCTTTAACAATTGTTATATCTTCAGGTGTTTTAGTAATTCCAGTAGTTGCTACAGCTTTAACAGGTACGGGTGTTTTTGCAACTTCACTTGTTACAATGTTAGATAAATCTTTAATAACTAAGAAACGAAAATCATTAAAAACTAAGCATTTACATATTAAAGAAGTCTATGACAAATTACATTATTACTTTCAAAGAGTATGTGATGATAATGTTATTACGTTAGATGAGATTGAAAAATTTGATCAAATAGCTAATGAAATAAATCAAATATCATTTCAATCACAGTCAGAAAAAGTTGATGATAAGAATAAACAGGATGGCAAAATTTCGAGTGATGGTAAAATTTCTAATGAAGAAAATGACAAAATTTTTTTAGAAGAGCTAAAAACTTTAAGCGAAAATTTAAGCAAAACTTTATCAAACAAAACTTTATTAGACAAAACTTAAAACGAGAAAACTTTAAACGAAAAGATGTCAGACAACAAAGCAATAAAAAAATAATTTGTTCAGTAAAATGTTTTTGCTGTATTCCAATGCTACCACAAAATTCAAATATTATATTTTAAAAAATGGATAAAATTAAAGCTGATAATAATAACAAAAGAAATATTATAATACTATATTTGTATATTTTTATCACTCGGTAAACAAATCTTCGATAGCTCTATCATGAATTTTTTTGTCAATATTAATTGTAATGAAGCCATAATCTTTTGACCAAGCATTATTACACGAAGCTTAAATTCATCTTTATCTCTTATACATAAATCTCTTAACAAATCACATAAGTTTCTTGCATTTATTTCAAATAGTATAAATATATTTGCATTCTTTCTAATAACACTTCCATCTAATGAATACATACTTTGTGTTAAATAAAATACACTACAGTTATTATGTCTACCTCTTGTGAAATAATTTCTCTGAACTGACTGATTTCTATCATTAACACAATCATCAAAAATTACACAATGTTTCATTGTTTTATCTAGTTTACTAGGATCTTGCATATTACCACTATCATCTATTAATTGTATCTTTATATGCTTATTTTTATTGGTTTCAACTAACTGATTATTTTTTGCTGCTTCTTCACACCACGAACTTATTTCTTCTTCATATTCAGAATTTTTATATTCTTTGAATAATGAAGCAATTGCTGTTTTTTTAAGATTATTTTCAAATCCATATTTTAAAAATTGATAGACGGGTTGTTCTGCTGTTGTTGTATAAATTATAAGATTGTTATAATCCAAAAAATTTGGAGTCGTTAAAATTTTAAATAATAGATATGTCTTTCCACATCCTGATCTTCCACAAATAACTGACAAAACTTTATTAGATAAATTTGAATGATGATTAAATTTGAGTTTTTTTTTATTTAATGGAGGTAGTTCACTCACTTTTTAATAAAAAATTTTATTTTTATTTTTAAAGAAGAAGAAGAAAATTAAACTTCTCTAGCTTCGCGTGGGAGTTTATACCTCTCGAACGGGAGTTTATACCTCCCGAACCAAAAGATCTATCATAATCTCTTCACCTCCAAAATTTATTTCTTGTCCTTTCTAATCAGTGATTCTAATGCCAATGTTGTTAATAGTTTTTCTTGTAATAGGAAAATATATTAATGTTTGTGGAATTACATTTAATCTATAAGCAATGGGTACAGTAAAAGCTGGAAAACTGAATATTAAATTTGATAATTTACCATTTATATATCCTCCTTCAATAATGTCACAATGTACAACAACTGAATTTATTTCAGTTATTTTTGGAATCTTCTCACCTAAATGATAACCTTGACTATAAGTTTGTTTATTAAATCCTAATAGCTTTGACAATGATCTATCATGATTAAAATCAACTTGATGATTTTCGTCTAAAGTAAGAGAAAATTTATTAACTGCCGGTTCAACTGCAAAATGTAATTGTTTCTTATCTTTAAATGGTATACCTAAATGTCTCTTAATTTCATTTGATATTGATTCAACTTCGTAAGAACCAGGAAGAAAAGTTAGTATTTTCCACGTTTTGCCTTTATCAGTAGAATATCTAAATTGATCATTCACATCTTTGATAACGTTTTGAATAGTGTTAAATGTGGAGAAACTAGTCAATGCAATTTGATAATTTTTATTTTGTTCTAAATGTAGAATGGGTTCTAAATTACAAGTGTGTGATGAAGTAGTTGTTATAATTTTTAACGTCGTACTAAATTTTGATGAACCCAAAATCTCTGTTAAATTTTCTAAATGATTATTAATTTTGTCAAAATCTACTGATGATAATTCTCTCGAAGACATTTTTTAACTAAGAATTTAAACAGATATTTATTTATGAAATATTTTTTTATAAAAAAAATCGTAGATAAAAAAAATCATAGATAAAAAATCGTAGATAAAAAATCATAGATAAAAATTAAAAACAACAACATATATTAGCTACACTTTTATAATCCTCTTCATTTAGAATCTTCTTTTCCAGCAGTCTTTTCAATATAGCATGAATTTCATTGAAACTAGAATTATGTCCTTCTTTTATTGCAGATATTAAAATATTTAATCTATTTAGTAATTCTTGTGGATCATCTGGTAAGAATACAGTTGTTTCAGTTTTCTGTTTTTCAGATAAACCTTTTCCTACTTTAACACCCGTTGATAATAAATTTTCTAATTGTTTATAACGTCTAAGAGATTTTACTGCACCAACTCTATCTAACATAGCTTTATATTTTATGAGATCTTCTACAGCATAATTTTTTAAATCTGCTCCTCTTAAAAGATCAACAAAATATCTATCCAAACTAATGGGTGATTTATCTGGCGTAAAAATTAACCCCCGTAAAGGTTGTGGAAATATTTCTTTTCCACCAAGATAAAATCTTGCAAATAATTTTTTATCAAAAAAGAAAGTAGAATGTTCGAATAACATAGATTTTGGTAATTTTTTTATCTATGTTTGCTTCTAACAAACCATAATCATCTAATAGTGTTTTAAGTACTGGATCCGCTATATCAACACGTTTTTCATTAATTTGTTTTTCAAGAGTTTTAAATGGTTCGACAGTTTTTTCATAATCAGTTTTTACTTCTTCAGTCAATTTTACTTGGTCAAACATATCAGATTGTATACCAGCTTTTTTCATTCTATGCTGAAGATGATTTTCTTTCATAATATTTCTTTCTTTTATTAATTCGTCTAACTGTTTTATTCTTTTAAAATTATCAGCTCTAGCTTTTTCCATTTTTTATATTATATTTTTATATTATACTTTTATATTATATTTTTATATTACTTTATGTATATATCTAATTTATCTATCTTAGAAATTAGAAAATTAAAAAGGTTCAGTAGTTATTCCATCAGGCAAAATTTTTCTTTTATCATCAAATGGATCTAATGCTAATTTATGTTCCTCTTTTAAATACATTTTATGTTTCTTTGAATTAAGTCTATAATTATATGCTGTTTTTATTTCATTATTAAATAATGCATTCTTATAATCTTGAAATGTTATTTGATTAGCCACTGATGCCTTTGAAATTCCTTTTAATGTTTTATGTGTTTTAATATTATTAGTTGTGTTATAACAATAACATTTAGATTTTAAAAATATAGCTTCTGTTATGAAATCTTCATTTCCTTCTAATTCATCTTTTACTTTACATAAATCAGAAGGATGAATGATATCTTTTATTTTATTAATTTCTTCATCAAGTGAAGAATTATACGGTATTGTTAATTCTAAGAAAACAGAATCCGTATCTGTAAAGTGTAATTTATAGTTTTTGCCATAAGCAGGTGCTAAATAATTATATATAAATCTATACATAAATAGTTTACCTAATTCTAGTATAGAGAATCCAATAAAATTAAACTTATCATGTTTTACGCTAATTCGACGTAAATGTACAGCACATAGTTCATCACTAAATCTAGTAGTTCTTTTATATGTAGGTTTCCTTGTTAAATTTTGAAACCTATCTTTATTATAAACTATTTCAATATTTTGTCTATTACGCACATTTTCTAAAGTCTTACCATAAAATGCATTATTCATTAATTTGAAGAACACGTTTCCAAAATCATCTTTATTTCTTTTAGCTATTTTACGTTTTCAATATTGAACGCTATATAATTTTTTAACCATTTAGATTTTTTAAAATAGTTTTCGATGTATTTTAGTGAGAATCATTCCACGTTCTAAATACCAATCCAGCATTCTTCCTTCAACAACATACTTTCTTTTATTATTTGTGTTAACATAAGTGTTTTTGTTGGTCTGTATTTCTTAGGAATTATAGATTTTTGATAATCTGAAAAATCTTCTATATTGGGAATTTTGTTTTCGGGACAGAAAGGAAAATATTTTGTTTTATCTTTTATTTCATCAGGGTATACTAAATCAACTTCATATATATAACCATGATTATAATTTCCATCATATGTTTTTTGATAATCTAGAATATTACACCATGACATTTCACCTGTTGGTAATTCTTGTATCATGCAGGAAGAATATAAGCTATTAAAATCATAATATAACAAATAGTTTTCTCTCATGATTTCATCAACTGCTGCTTGACTATCTTCATTTGATATAAGTCCTTCTATATTTTGATCAAACAATTTTATAAACTGATCACTTTCTTCTGGAGATAAAGGTTTCATTATTCCATAATCATCAGGATTTACTTTTTTATTGTAACACTGTACATAACGATTACCTAAAACTGATGAAACTCCACCTCTAATTCCAGATTCAAAAAATAATAATTTATCATATGTATTTTCTTTATAATGTTTAAGTTTAACGGACTTTGTCCTAGAGCCATCGGCTTGAACACCAGTATGTTTTAATCCTGCTAACCATGTTAAACCTGGTGTAGAATAACAATAACATGGATCTATTCCGTAATATTCTAATCACATGTCACGAAAGTTTTCAAAAAGATCAGCTAGTATTAATACATCTATCTGTAAATATTTCATTGTATAATCATACATTGTTTTACAATTTAACTCTCTCCAATTCTTTTCAGCTTCTGCATAATCTTCTTCAGATAATTGTGATTGTTTTAATGTTGATTTAAATTTATTTATTGGAGGAAGTTGTTTTCCTTCCATAATGTTATTCACAGAATTAAAATCTCCAGTTATGTACTCATACGGAAATATTCCTTTTAAAGGTTTTAAATTATATTTATTTAATATTTTACATTGTTCAGATTTCAAAGTTTTTCCCATAACATCTAATGAATAAGGAGTAAAAAATCTAAATGCATCTAAAATTCTAATACAACCTAATTGCATTGAAAAATATTCTTCTTCTTGTTTACATAGTACATTTATTTGTTGTTGTTGTAATTTTTCAGATGAAAATAAATCTTTCATTATTAAATGGAAATCATATTTAGAACCATTGTAGAAATATAGAGGAACAAAGTTATATTTAAATTTATTAGCATTGAGATTACAAGAATTATGTGCTGCACCTCTATATAATCCATTCAGATGATCATGATCTTTTACCTTATCAAGATATCTACCTCTGCCATTTTTATAATTTTTTGTAAATTCTTTTCCACAGTAATAACAATTTGTTTCATTAACAAAATTAATTTTTTCTTCATTCGTTAATGGAAGCATTGGTATATTTGTTTCAAGCAATTGTGAAAAACGTACTTGTAATTCTTCTACTTTCTTTGTAAACATTTCTGAACTATCTTCACCAAAGTATTGATAATATTCTGATTTAAATAATACAGGATAATTTGAATGAATGTACATTCCCCAACATAATGGTTTTTGTTCCTTTACTTTGTTCAGATGCACTTTTTTCAGATACACTTTTTCAGGTGCACTTTTTTCATATTTAGAAACCGAAGGTTCTAGGGCTTGGCCTGTACCATTTTCAGAATTATCATTTTCGGAATCGGGTGAAGCCCTGGAAGACATCTCCGATGTCTCGTGCTTTTGTGTTATGTTAACATTATATGCTTCGAAATCACAATATATTGTAAAGGGTACTTTATTTTTGAAATGACATTTATTGTATTCTAAATAATCATCTTTAGGAAAAGTATTTTCAACTGCTTCGTTTTGTTGACAATTTTCCAAATGTCTATTCATTTCTTTTAAAGTTCTAAAGCTCGTCATACATTGGAGACAGGGAAAATTAGCATTATCTGAGGTTTTTGTAAATATAGAATCATCTTTACACAATATAAAATGGCCCTGATAATATAATATATTCGCTTGTGCTCATTGTTTTGTTTGTTTTAATTTTTCAAATTTATCTTTATATATTTCATGTGTTTCATCAATTTCTTTTGTAAGATTAAATGTATTTCGATGAAAATTTTGATTTAATATTTGTAACTGATAACTATATTCTTTATTATATTGTTCTTTATATTGCTGTTGACATTTTTTTAGACATTCATTTACTTCTTTATTTTCTTCATTATTTAATTCTTTATTGTCTTATTTTGATATTTATGGCCATATTCTTGTACTAATATTTTTGTTTGTTGTTGATAATCTGTTTTACATTTTTGTGAAATTTCATGTAAATTTTGTAATTTTTGTTGATATTCTAAAGATAAAGATAAATAATCGGAATCATAATTATAATTACGTCCTTTATAATTATTATGATTAATCATTATTGGTGATAATGTTTTAACAATTTCAAATTTTTCAGTACATATTATATTTCCTTGGTAAAAAATATTATGATGCATGTAATTTCCTCTATCATTATATACTATTTCTGATTGACATAAATTTTTATTATTCAAATAACATTTTTTTGAATCTGAGTAAAATGGAGTAATATTACCAATAGGAACATAATTCACATTTAATCCAAAAACATTTACTTCTATTAAATTTTTATTCTTTTTATGAAACTTTATTAACCTATTATAATCATATGGAAATTCATGTAAGCCATCAGAGAGATCAAATTCATTTATGTATTCTTCTTTATTATAATGACTTAGTCTTTCTTTGTGATATTCTGCAGGATGTAAATGTGCTATAATACTCCACAGAAAACAATAATCATCTTCATTTTTTATGTTAATTATTTGTGATGAACTGAAAGGTAAAGGAACATAACTACCACCAGTATTATTTTTATATTTATCAATTACTATTTTCTTAGATAGTATTTTAACAAATCTCCAACCAGATTCACGTAACTGGGCTTCAATTATACAATTTTCTAATTTAAGTAACATCGATTCAAATATGGGTTGTATATCATTTATATTATGAATTTCTTGCGAATTCATAAAATGTCCTTGCATTATTTCTTCAGGAATTCCATCAGGTCCATTTTTTGTATAAAGTACTTCTACATTCATATAACATTTGAAAGATTTCTTAAATATATTATAAAAGTTTGTTAATACATTATAAAAAGTTTCATCGGTTTCATTATGTTCAACAGACTGATTAAATAAATATTTTATATCTGTTTCGGGCGAAGCCCTAGAACCTTCGGTTCGTTCGGCTTCATCAAATTCATCTATTTCGTTAAATTCATCAGCATCGCTAAATAAATATCTCCCATCTGGTACATGTTCATCTTCACTATTAAAAACTTTTTTATATTCCGAATGTGAATAATCATTAAATATTTTTTTAACTTTTATATCAGTAGGTAATGTTTCTAGATAGTTTATATAATTATTTAATTTTAATATATTTCCTTCATCAACTCGATCTACATTTTGTAAATGCATTTTACTTTGTAAATGAGATTAATAACTTCTTTTTGTTTGCAACTTTTTTTCACATAAGTTACAATAAAACTGAGTATTTTCCATTTTTTTTATTTTTTAAAGAAAAAATTGTGTTTTAATTTTAGATATAGACATTCTAATATCAAGGTCTTGAGAGTTATTTTATTATATATTTCACGTTCTTTAGTTATTTTATTTTCTTTGTCACATTAAGTTTTATCATATAACGTTTTATCAAAAGATAATTTAAATTTATTTTCACTAAATATTGATTCTTCATCATCATAAATTGATTCTTCATCATCATAAATTGATTCTTCATCATCATCATAAATTACACTTTTTGGGATTGGATACCATTCTCTTATTGGAATATCTAACTCTAAATTACATTTTTTATATGATAATAATATAATAGAGAAAAATATTGGTCTTTGATCTCTTTTGGAAAATTTAATAACACCACCATAATCTGAATCACTTTTAGTTTTTATTAAAGATGATAAAGTTTTAAATTGATTAGATGTAAATCCTAATTTAAATTTTGTAGACCCGACACATAGTTGTTTAACAGTATCTTCAACTATACCATCATTATTATTTTCAATTGTAGGAAAATGAAATTTAGATAAATTTTGATTATATGTAGTATTAATATCATGTACATCAGTATGAGATATAAATTTTTCTTCACTTAAATTTTTATAATTACTAATATTTTTGTAATCTTTTTTACCATTTACACCTTTTTCAGATGTTTCAGAATCATCATTTATATTATCATCATCTATATTATTATCATTATTATTTTTATAAGATTCTTTAAGATCGGGCAAAGCCTTAGAACCTTCGGTTCGTTTATTATGATTATGATTATGGTCATTGTTAATAGTATAAGGTGTTGTCCACATATAAATTTTTTCTTGTTGAGCTAAGCCATTTATGTAAGATTTTAACAAATTAATATTTAAATTTGAATATAATCCTATATATGTATCATCATCATATCTTTGGGGCATTTCTAATGTTTCTTGTTTATAAATTGTGTCTCTATAATAAACTTGACATAATAATTCTTCATTATGTTTTTTACTTTCAATATGAATATTGTATTGATTCTGATCGTCGACAAATAATCATATTTTTTCTTTGGAAAAAGATTTTAATTTTTTAACTAATTCTTTAATATTGATATAATTAATAATTTTAGTTTCTATCCAATCAGTATTACTAATTGGTAAAACTGCTCCAATAAAACCATAAACGTTATTATGACCTATTATAACCATATTTGCTTTATTTATTTCTACATATGCAACATCATTATATTTACTTACAATCTCCATAAATTTAATAAATGGATCACCTGGAAAAATACAATAGTTAGTTTCTATAGAAGGTAAACCTTTTGTTTGTTCTTTAAATATTTCGGCTTGTAATTCAAATAAAATATTAACATCCAAACATGGATTATTATTATTGTTGTTATTATCAAAACATTTATTTTCAAATCCCGTTGATCTCGTCGAATAAGAAGAACAGGATGATGCGGACGAATATAATTTTTTTAAATTTGCTTTATCCATTTTTTTATTTTTATTAGAAAAAATTTTATTTTTTTATTTTTATTAGAAAAAATTTTATTTTTTTATTTTTATTAGAAAAAATTTTATTTTTTTATTTTTATTAGAAAAAATTTTATTTTTTTATTGTTAAAAAATGATGTTGCCAAATGTTGGAGGAGGTGCATATATCCCGAATAATCGTGAATCAGAAATAGAGATAGAAAATTATATCATGAAAACTGGAGACGTTTTATCTGGTCTATTGCATCTTTCTATTCTTCCGCAACAAAATACAGAGTTAACAAATAAACAATATGTTGATACACAAATCAATGACTTAAAAGAAAAATATATAAACGATGTTTTGGCTACACTGATGAATGAATTGAAGTTGCTTAAACTTAATGACAAATCATTAAACGAAAAATTATTAAAACTTGATAAAAAAGATAGAGAGCTAGAAACAGATATAGCAAAACTTTTTAAAAAGATTTCAGAACAATCAAAAATTTTAATATTACTTTCTTTAAATTTAAAATCTGCTGTAATTAAAAATAAACATCGGATAAGAATGTTAAAAGAACAATTAGAAGATGAAATAGAAAAACTACCTGAAAGAATTAAAAAAAATTTAAAGCAGTTACAAACTACATTCCAAAAAAGTGTTGATGAATTAAGTTCTAAAATTACTCAACAAATGAAAAAGATGAATAGAATAATAAATGAAGTAAACTCACTTAATCAAAAAGTTGATAAAATGAAAAATCTTAAAATCAATTTAGAAAATGAATTAAAGAAAAATTTACTTGAAAACTCTAAAGAAAATAAAGAACAGTCAGATTCTGTTAAAAGACAATTAGATGTTCTTAAAATTAAGTTAAATGCTCTTAAAACGGCGTTGAAGATGAATCAGGAGAAAATGCAAGTTAATAGAAAAGAAATCAAAGTACATCACGCGCTGCTTGACGCAATAGATAAAGTGCAACAGACAATTAATAAAGTTATCTCGAAGTTGTTGGTCATTCACAAACGTAAATCTTAACGTAAATCTTAACGTAGATATTTTTCCTAAAAGTCAAATTTATTCCTAAAAAATGCCTATAATTTATAAACACAATCTTAAACATTTTGCTTCAAATCAAAGAATTGCTCATGAACCACGTATGAATCCTGTTTATCATTATGATAATAGAGAAACAGTCGGAACACAAAAGTTCCTAGGCACCGCAGGTGCCGTTCACACGGAAGGAGCTGGGATCTTTTCTGGTATTGGAAGTATCGTTAACTTAATTAAAAGTAATAAAGATTTGATTACATCTGCTGCAAAAGGAGCAGCTGCTATAGGTAGTACAGCTTGTGCAATATCAAATGCTGTTAAGTCTCAAAACGAATTAAAACAACTAGAAGCTATTCGTAAACTTAGCAATGATTCTGAAGAACTAAAAAATTTAAAAAAACTTTCTGAGGAAACAAAAAACAAAATTGCTAACATAGCTGTGGAGTCTGATAGTAAAAAGGGGAAGAAAACAGGCGTAGCCATAGAACGTTCAATTGAAGAAATAAGAGGTAATGGTCTAACAAAATTCTAAAATTATATTTTAATAAAATTTTTTTAGTAAAATTTTTTTAGTAAAATTTTTTTAGCAAAAATTTTTTTAGTAAAACTTTTTTAGCAAAAATTTTTTTTAGTAAAATTATTTTAGTAAAATTTTTTCTGTGTGTGAGAAAAAACAAAAAGTCAAATTATTTTTTTATAAAAATGTCTTCGCTGATCGAAAATAAATTTAGATTAGACGATCCTCCGCTTGTCAGTTATAATCAAAAAAAGAATGACTATATAAGAATTGCTATGAATCCCGGATCTTCCAGTAGAGTAAATACTGGAAGTGATTTAATTTTTGAAGTTGATAATCAGCAGAGTTATTTATACTTACCCGATTCGTTTTTACACTGTGAATATTCTTTGTATAGTGATGCCAATTTTACAACACCATTACCAGAAACCGATAATATTGCATTAGAGAATAATTTCTTTCCAAGATTATTTACACAAATGCGTTTAGATGTTGCAACTCAAAATATGGAAACAATAAGTGATTCTCCAGGTGTAATTGATACAATGCTTAGATTTGTAACAATTGGTGAAAATAATAAAAAGTATGAAATCGAAGGTTGGTTTCCTGATACTAATGATGGTATAATTGTTGATGATTTAACTCACGCTGGAACAGATGCAGCAGGAATTGCGAAAGATGTAGAAAATATTGCAAATCATTTAAATAAAACAAATAATACTGCATATAAAGAAAGACGTGAGTTTAACAAGAAAAGTAAGCAAACAGTAAATTGGTCATTGTCTCCATTATTCGGATATTTAGATTATGATAAAATATCATATCAATTAAAATTTAAATTAATAATTCATCGCACAGCAAATAATGAATTAATCTTTTTTGGTAAGACTGGAAAAAAAGCATATCTAAAAATTGATAGACTTGAATGGTGGATTAATCATATTACTCCTAGTTTAGGGGTTGAAAAAGCTATTACAAATAGATTAAACACAAACAAACCAATTCCAGTATGTTTTATGAAGCGTACTGCTAGTTCAGTAACTTTTTCCGAACAAAGATTTAACTGGCATTTTACTAGAACTTCGAATGCTCCAAGATATTTATTACTAACATTTCAAAGAAATAATTCTCCAAGTTTTGATAAGAACAATAATCTTTTTCATATTAATACAATTCGAAGTTTACAAGTTGCTTTAAATCAAACCCGATATCCAATTGATCCATTAAGATTCGATGATACCAATAATCAATTTATGGAAGGATATGATTCTTATCGAAATCTTTGTATGGAATTTGGAGTTGAACCACAATTAACTCCTGGAGATTGGAGACATTTATATCCAATTTTCTGTTTCGATTTAAGTGCACAATCAGAAGATATTATTAAAAATGGTTGTGATGTAACAATTAATATTGAAAAGAAAGATTCCACAACTTCATTGATAGCTTATGGTTTATTGCTAAAAGATGCAAAATATTCTATTGAAGTTATTAATGGAAAAATGGCTAGGATAGGCTAAAGCCCAAGACTTCGTCGATTGGTTAGTAACCTGAGGACCTTTGGTCCGATTAATTAATTAATTATTTTTTTTGTAACTTAAAATTTTTTTTTTAGTAATTAGTAATAAAATTTTTTCATAACTAGAATAGATTAAAAATTTTTTTATTAAAAATGTCGCAAGCGAAAAGTAATAATAATAAAACTGTTGAATTAAAATTACGTAATATTGTTGACAAAAATACCCCTAAAACTATTACTATTAATAAAAAAAGTATTATATAAGTAAACCAATGATAGAGAATATTCAATTACAAGAAGAAAAGAATGGCGGGATTCTCCCATTAATTCCTCTAATAATAGGAGGCATAGCAGCTGCGGGAGGTGTTGCAGGTGGGACAGCTGGTATTGTTCAAGCAGTAAATAAAAATAAATCAGAGAAGGCAGCATTAGAAGAACAAAAACGTCATAACAGAGAGTTAGAGAAAGTTGCTAGAGGAGAAGGAGTAGTAGATAATTTTATTAGTAAATTAAAATTAGTTGATGAAGGAAAACGTGTTCTTAAAAATATTCTCCGCAATGTTGATGATTTAATTGAAATTAAAGAAACTAAAGACGGTTCTGGAATATATCTAAGTCCTAGTATGATAAGGTAATAACCTCAGAACCTTTGGTTCTTTTCGGTAAAACATTTATTTTATCTTTTAAATTTTTTTTATCTTTTAAAATGAATTCTACAAATTCCGAAAATTTAATTAAATTAAAAATTTCTAATTTAGATTTATTGAATTATCTCTTAAAAGTACATAAAACCTCAAATTGTAAAATTTATGAAGGTAACGACATACAAAAAACATTAGAAAATTTTCCTGGATTTATTTGGAGTAAATATTCGAAAGAAAAACATCTTCCTGGTCATTCATATATCGGCCCAGGAACTCTATTAGATATAAGACTAGATGAGAATAATAATCCAAAACCAGGTGAAGAACCAATAAATAGAGTAGATGCCGCCGCTTATAGACATGATTTAGCTTATCGAAATCATGATCTAAGTTCTCGACATATAGCTGATAAGAAGATGATTCAAGAATTAGATAGTATTCAAAATCCTACATTTAGAGAAAAAATTGAAAGAATGTTTGTTAAGAAAGCTTTACAACCTAAAATATTATTCGGTCAGGGTTTAAATAAAACGACAGAAAAGCTGTCTGAGAGTAACGCTCGAACCTACGCGTCCGAAATTCATGGGGAATACAGAAAGCCGAAATATTTATTGAAAGTAAAAGTATTTAATAAAGATGATATTTGGAGTGCTGATCTTATTCATATGCCGATTGAAGGAGGGTTTAAGTACGCATTGACCGTTATAGATTTATATACACGATATGCTTGGGTAAAGCCTTTAAAAAATAAAAGTGGTCTATCAGTTAAATATGCGTTTGAAGAAATCTTTAAAGAAAGTAATAGAAAGCCAAGGAAATTGTTTGTTGATAAAGGATCGGAATTTTATAACCGAAACGTTCAGCCACTATTTGAAACTGTTTATTCAACTGAAAACGCTGGAAAGGCTGTAGTAATAGAAAGATTCAATAGATCATTAAAAAATAAAATTTTCAAAAAATTTACTCAGCAAGGAAATCAGAAATGGTTGAAGATATTACCAGGAATTATTGAGGATTATAACAATAAAATTCATTGAAGTATTGAAGAAACCCCAAAGAATGCTTCTGACGATCCTGATTTGATACGGAAAAAAATATTCGAAAATAATCATTCGAATGAGAGTAATCCGAATTTGCAGAAACTTAAGCCGAAATTTAAAATTGGAGATAGAGTTAGAATATTTAAGTATAAGAATAAATTTGAAAAAGGCTTTGTTGGCTATTGGACTAAAGAAATATTTGAAGTTTCTAAAATAAATCAAACTTATACGATTACTTACGAAATCAAAGATTTAGATGATGAAAATATCAGAGGCCGATTTTATCAAAATGAATTACAACGAAGCGAGCTTTAATTATCATTATCATTATTGGAACTAACGTTTCGGGAATGAAATTCCCTTGTTAGGCGTAGCCATAGAACCTACGGTTCCTTCAATTCTAACATAATATCTAGAAATGGTACTCCTTTTTGTAATTTAAATAAAACATAAAGACATAATTGGCCACAGTAAGTAGTTCCTGGTTTTTGAATTTGAAATGTATTATAAGTTCCATTGCCAAGTAATTTTTTGACTTCAGTTGTTGATGGAAGTCCATAAGAGTCGAAATAGTAATTATCTCCGTTTATATTAGACGTACCTGCAGACCAATGTACTCCTTTTTCATCTGTTGTGTGAAGATTTGTTATGAAATTTATAGTTATTGTTGGCGTATTTTTTAGGAATTGTAATTCGTCTCTCATCAATATTTGAAAATTCTTTATTCCCAATTGATTTGCGATTTTCTTTAGATCAAAATTTGTAGTTGTTTGTGTTCCATATAATTTTAAAAACTGATTTATGTTGCTCATTTTATAATAAAAAAATTTCTTAAGGGACCCCTAGAAGTCAGAAGGACCCCTAGAAGTTAGAAGGGAGGGGGTAGTAGAACTACGTTCATATGATATTGAAGGATACATCCCCGCGGTTTCTTCCACTTTTGTCTCTTTCACTTTTAAAGAAATATTATTAGACACATGATATATTTTAAAAACCTGAAAAAACGGATTTAAAAGACGTTTTTAAAAATACTAACTTTTATGATTTTCGGTGTCCTTGAACGGTCATGATTTTAAGGGTGAAAATTGTAATTCTCAAATTTGAGATTCTTAACTTTTATGATTTTCGGTGTCCTGGAACGGTCATGATTTTTAGGGTGTGAAAATTGTAATTCTCAAATTTGAGATTTTGAAAAATTTGAAAAATTGGGTATTTTTAAAAACACCTAAATTTATTAATTTAGGTCTTCATAACCTGAAAAAGGGTTCAAATTCATGAATTTATGTCGTTTTTAGAAATACCATTTTTTTTGAATTTTATGGTGTCCTGGGACGGTCTAAATTCATGAATTTAGGTCTTAAAAACCTGAAATAATGACATGAATTGATAAATTTAGTCATTTTTAAAGATACTATTTTTTTGAATTTTATGGTGTCCTGGGACGGTCTTTTTCCCATTATTAACAATGCACACACGAGTAACAATTACTCGTCGAACAGACGAAGTCAGATCAAGCTGCTGACACCGCTACACTTCACCTTATCGTATCTAATGCAAAAGTACTTGTCCAATCTGCATGAATTTTTGTATGTGGGTAGAAAATATGCCTAAGTACGTTTATCTGAAGTTTGGTGACGATTGATTCACTTTTGCAGATTTTAGACAAATTTGAAAACCTGGGGAGATAACCCATAAGCACCCAATCAGCTACCGTTAGTTGGTTGAGAGTAGCTATACGTGTAACTTGTGCCTCTCGTCCATGGCATGAGATAAAGTGTGGAATTTGTCATCTGCAGTTTTAGCTATTGTTCGTTTGAGATGCAGCGTCCAATGACGAATGACCTGCTTTCCCCTGAATTTTTTTGAATAAGTTAGCTACTTAATAAATCTTAATTGAGTATGACCTTAACATCATCGGACAATAGTAATTGAATGTTGTTGAAAGTTTTTTGTTTATACAAAGCTTTAACTTTCTTATGGTTGATAACGTCTATTTAACGAGGAGAAAAATCAGACGAAATACCTTGATATCGAAGCCGACACTGCTTCGATCGTAGCAATTGAAAGTTAGTCTTAAAGTTAGCTACTGCTTATGAGACTACGACACACTGAGAAATCAATTGGCTAATAAAAATCTGCCTACCAATCACTTAGAAACAATGACTATAAGTGAACTCCAGACTAATATACAGTACATATAAATAATACAAAATATAAAAAGTAATGGAATCGCAAGATGTTGTAATGATCATTTTTTTATATTCTCGACGCGTTTCGTCTGCTCTCAGAAGTGATGAAAATTTTCCGGAAAATTTTGGGAAATTATGATATAGGCCTTACAATTTGTGTGGTTACTACCGTATAACCGAGATAGACACACTAATAGAATTTGTCTAAAACTGTTGATTTCCTCATTATTTCGATTAAAACGATCGCAACAATGCAATCTATTCCGTCCGCAGATTGTCGAGCATTCCTTTGCCGCCCGTGGATTGTCCTATTCTGTTAGCAATTATTAATCACACACACACCGTTTGGGATAGTAGGTGAATCTTGCTTTACAATAGGGGCATTTTTTTCATGCAATGAGAAAAATCCGGAGAAGAATAAATCATGCACTTTAATTTGGAGTTTGCTCATAGCTTGAATTAAAGTTTATAGCTTTATGATGCAGCGTTATAGTGACGCAAATTTTCCATGTGTTGATGAACATGTGAAGAATAATAGCACACAGTCAACGCAGTTTATAAGCCTACATGAACGACCATGTTGGAAGATACACAGACTTTTAACTCGTGACATGTATTTGGAAGCTGATGAGTACATAGACTCACAAACATAGAAGATAGCTTCTATCTTCTGGCGTTTAGAAATTGTCCGATATCTTCGTTGAGGACAAACTGCACATCTCCCATTTCTATTTCACATAGTTCCAAATCGATTTCAGATCTGTCCAAATGAATTTCAGACATTTCTAGATGAATTTAAGATTCTCCAAGATCTTTTCAAAGTTGAGTTAA
The DNA here is from genome assembly GCA_907163375.1 of Prostheceraeus crozeri. Classification (NCBI taxonomy): domain Eukaryota; kingdom Metazoa; phylum Platyhelminthes; order Polycladida; family Euryleptidae; genus Prostheceraeus; species Prostheceraeus crozeri. Next base: position 150,020 of record CAJQUW010002527.1, on the reverse strand, counting down.
TGACAGACATCTGAAATTCAATTAGAGAAATCTATCTAAATGTCTGAAATTCATTTGGAAAGATCTGAAATAGACATGGTAAAGGTGTTGGCTAATTGTTTCCAAAAGATAACAAATTAAAATGCAGGTATAAGGAAGTTTTCAGTCTTTCAATATTGCATGGTCTTTTCAAACGACTAAGTCTGCAAAATGATTTAAGGCAAAATATCAATCATCAAAAAAAAATTTCAAATTTTCCATTTGCATCACTAGCTCTCAGTCAGTTGCTACAGCAGAATGATCTCAAGCGTACGTCCACAAAATGATTACAGTTAATTTACACATTAAAGTTAGTCAGAGGCGGAGAGACAGAAATCGATAAAGTCGCGATGTGCACACACACTATTACAACGTAGAAGACAGATATTTATAAATACTGGACAATAGACAGAATGAAAGAATGAAAATTATGCCGATAGAAGGCAGTAGGCTATGTCGAGACAGAGCAGAAGTAAATGGGAGACTGCTTAAGAATACAGGAGACTACATTAAGAATAATGCAAAACTGTACAAAACATGAAATAGATGATGAAATGAGTACAAAAAATATAAATAAATAAATGATATAGAGCAATAAAAAAATAGAAATAATGTAAAATGCAAAAAAACAACAAACAATTAATATATGGCATCATAAAAAACAGAAGGAAAAAGGAACAGAAGAAAAGAGAGAAAAGAGAGAAAAAATTAACAAAAGATTACCATGGTAATAAAAGCGGTAAAACAAAATCTTTCTGTACACACAAATCAGGTGACTCAGCTTTAATGGCCAAAGCCTACAAAATTCGAAGGTGTGTCAAATTTTGATGGCGATAGATAACACGGAAAAAAGTCTTCGCATTCGCAGCGGTGTTATTGCACGCTTGTTTATGTCTAGTTACAGCACATTGTGGAGCTTTATTTGAACGCGGTGGTTTCTTGACATCATTCTGAAGCCATTGTGGGACATGCTCAGTCAACCTTCCACATTGTAATAGTGTGTGCATATCGCGACTTTATTGATTTCTGTTTCTTCGCTTCTGATTAACTTTGATGTGTAATTTAACTATAATCATTTTGTGCACATACGTTTGAGATCATTCTGCTGCAACACCTGACTGAGAGCAGACGAAACGCGTGGTGAATATATACTCATTGACAAAATTTTTGAAACATTTACTTCTTTAACTTCTTTCTTTTTGACTGGTATATATACATGTATGTATGATGCCTTGATAATTTAGTTACAATCTCCACCAAGTCGCTAGCACAGAAAAATAACGCATGTAGCAGATTCAACTTTAATAGCGCGTGTGCCCCCCTCTAGCTTCAATACATTCAGTAATCCGAGATGGCATGGATTCACAAAGTTTCTGAATGAAGGACGTTTCAAGGAGAAGCCACTGCTCTGTCAGTCTTTCAGAGAGAATCTTCAGGGACACTGGTGGAAGTGAATAGCGGTCTCTCACCCCCCCCCCGCCCAAGCTCGTCCCAGACTTGTTCAATGGGTGACAAGTCAGGTGAGCGTGCAGGCCAGTCAAGGGTTTGAATGTTCAATCTCCTAACAGTGGCAATGACAGCCGAGGAGCGATGTGGTCTTGCGTTGTCGTCTTGGAAGACGAGATCCTCCACCCTGACCACTGGGGCAACAACAGGAAGCACAATTTCATTGAGATACCTCTCTCCAGTCAACGTGCCTTTGATGATGACTGCTGTCGTTCGTCCGTCATGCCAAATGCCACCCCACAGTATAACAACACTTCCACCACCATATCTGTCGTGTTCTTTAATACAGCATGGGGCAAAGCGTTCACCTGGAAGACGATGCACTCTGACACGACCGTCATTGAAATCCAGAGTGAATCTCGATTCATCGGTCCACAAGACTTTCTGCCAGTGATGGTCATTCCATGAGCCATGGGCATCACACCAGGCAACTCGTCTTCTGCGGTGCTCAAAACTCAATGGAATGAGGACAGCTGGTCGTCCCCTTTGAATTCCAGCTTCTCGCAATCTTCGGTAAGGCGTTCTAACGCTACAGTCTATATTTGAGGCACTCTTCCAGTGTACGACTAGCTTTGGGACTGACACAAATCTATTCCTCTTTGCAGCTAAAACTAGACGTGCGTCTGTCCTTCCTGCAGACTTTCTTGGTCGACTAGATCCCTTCTTCTTTTTAACATCTCCTTCTGCGTTCCATCGACACCACCACCTCCAAACAACGACTCTCGATAGTTGCAGCTCTTCGGCAACACTCGCACAACTTCTACCACAACGAATCATTCCAATAGTCATACCTCTGGCAAACTGATCGTGTGCCATTTTATTTAACAAAAGCTGGATTTCAGATCACGTTTATGTTCAATTTGTAAAAGCAATTGTGACAGTTGTATCGATATCAAAATTTGAAATTTGACCACCATAGATCTTTCTCCATTCTCTAATGTGTTGAATGGTAATACATAGAAAGCGAGATATTGCATCATACCTGAGAAAAAATGAAAGAAACTTCAATTCAAGCCAATGATAGTTTGTTTCATTAATTATGCCAATGAGTATATAAAAGAATTGATCATGAAAAATCTTGCGCTTCTATTTCTATACAAATATTTGTCGGGGGAAAACTGTTTCAAAAAAAAAATAAAAAATATATAATGTTAAACAAAATACGGACTAATATTTAGTACATTCATTGCTTAGAAACACTTTCAAATATCATTGATCACATGGTCTGATATCTATGATTCCTACAACTCATACATCGAGGAAATTATGTCAGTTTGTCAGAAGCCTGTGGCTACAATTTGGTTGCACCGCTCTCGACTAAACTCACGCTTCGCGCCCGTGTAATAGCTCGTGGTGTAGGTTAACCTACATGTATAATTATCATTTATTGATTCAATATTCCAACAAAATGTATAATTACCAGTAGCATAGACTTGTGAACAGTTTCGCAGTCGAGTGTCTTGCAGTTCAAATTGAGGTAGCATCAGTTCTAATTCTTTTTCAACGGCCCGAGGTCTCCAACTGTATGTAACCACGTCCATTGTGTGACCAACTGAAAAAGAAGAACATTTCTTGACATCATCGAGGGATTTACATGATAAAGACATGTTTACTAATGGAAATGTTAATTTTAGTTGCATGTATTACTATTCTTTTGATATGAAATCTGAATTTGCATTGTGTTAGAGTCACTTAAGGTGAACGCATAATCTGGACGTTCCATGCCAAAAATTATGGCTCCAGACCTATTTGTTTTTGTCTAATAAGATAGAACATATAACATCTCATTTTAACTCAAAACTTCAGTCTGCTTCCAATCGGATTTACATGTGTTTTTCTTTGGTCCTGTCTCACAAGAAGAGAAACCGGGCAGAATTCGGCAAATGCGCAGATTCTTATAGCAGTCATAGGATGCGCATCGTTCTGTGCAAGTCTCTTTTTCGGTCTCCTTCCCGTCTTCTTCGTGCTGACTACTGCTCAAATTAAACCGAACTGCTGCAACATTTTCTTAAAATTTTCTCTTTTCAAGTTCATGAATTCGTCGAGGGTTAGCCATACTTTGCGCCATGCATCCAAGCTTTCAGTGTTTTCGCTCCATTACAGGTGAGATGAAGTTTAATTGACAGTTGCTTAAATTTTGCATTAATCTACATGTACGTATTATTAATTCATGTTGTCTCTGGCTGATCCTCGACTTAATAAGACATTAGGATAAACGAGCTTAATAAATAAAGACATGAAATCAAATGAATTACTAATTCATCCTTGTGGCGTAACTAATCCATTTGATTTTATTTCATGCATGAATTTTTGCTTCTCCTCCTTTCTTTCATATTTTAGCTCTATAGTCTACAAAATGTATTGCTTGTTTCGCACTATTTTGCTCACTTCATGTTTATGCAAACTTTTCATGCAAATGAAGCTGTGTTATTCTGATATTCTGATGCATAGATTTGAGATTTTTATGGAAAATACGAGTAGTAACTGAAGAAAACTATGCATTAGGCTATCTCTTAGAGTAAGTACGAGTATATTAGGTAGAGTAACAACTCAACAATAATTAAATCCACTTTGTGCATACAGCTTCAATGTTATTAAATGAACACGAATGAGACCCAGCATCACATGTGAGATATGCAAATTTTTACACTTCTGTAGAAATTTTAGATTTGACTGATCGTGATAGCAAACAGAAGGAATAATAGCATTTTACAAATCCTCCATGTCATGTCAACCTGTGTGTAATATAGTTTGTTAAACTAGCAATCCGATGGGTCATGTCATGTCATATGTCATACATAGCATGTCATGTGTGGAGAGGTAATAAGGATTGTTATCCGATGGGTTGCTACCACTTTGATACATAGCCTTATCAATAAGAACACTTTCTTGAGCGTGATCATACAAGCTCTCCTGCCACTGGAACAGCAAATTAAAATAAGCACTGACAATGATCACAATCAACTTTAAAGATGTAATGGGTCCGCATTACTATACAGATTTAAGTGAATCATAAAATTAATTATACCGATGAAATTGGAATTAAAAACTTGAAATTTCAGCCAAGAAAGCACAATAAGATGTCGACATTTTTATGAAGACTTGCATATAATGGGGGTTATGAATTTCCATTGATAATCAGCTTAATTTCCGATTAATTAAGATGTTAGCAAATGTTCATTCCCTTTGATATCCAACTTGTTTCATACTACTTATAACGGGGCGTCATCTCGGTAGTATATAAATCCAGGAATAATTTGAAAATAATTGGTTTTTTTAAAAAATGCTAAAATTATTTTTTAAACCGCAGCAACGTTATCTCCTAAAAAAATTGAATCTTTTCATATGAAAATTTTCACTGTATACAGATGCTTGTTTGAGTCGACACTGCCTATATATACTTACTCTATGGGCTATCTGTTATAATGCATGACTTGTTTCATAGAAGTATACACCAGGTATGCATATCCGGGAAGCTAATTACTTGTTTCGTGAAATTTATGAACATATGGACATAGAAAGCTTTGGAATATCATATAAGCCCGTAGTTACTCGTACAAATAAAGTTCGAATATTTCCCCATCCCTGCTGTTTGGAGATTTTGCTGCTATAGTGGTTCCGCACTGATTGATGAATTGCTCAATTCTTGCACAATATTCGGTGCGTGAATGCAGTTTTGAGCGAATTCTCACACATATTGTACAACATTATAATAAGTTTCAATTAATTAATGAACTTTTTACTATCTTTCCTTACAGATCCCTACCAAATCTCTAGAGAGGATTTCTTACTAAAATTTCCATCGTCTCTACACATGATCAGTCAAGTAGATCCCAACAACTGAATTCGTATTTTTTCAAAATCTTTCTCATGTCTCCGCTCTTGTGTTAGAATGTTAAGCGTGATAGAGGAGTTTCTGGCGATGAAACAAAGGACTTGTGATTCATTCATCCTCAGCGTTGAGTGATCTTCAGCAACTCCGATCAATACAAGAGGCAGCCTCTTGAAAATTTCTTACTCCGGAAACACTAAGAAGTTCCTCAAAGAGATGTAATCATCTATAATCGATCATTATCCACTGTTGGAGATGTTTCATATGTGTCGGTGCCCTATTTTAAGAGAGGAGAGAGATTGCTGCGAGCGTGATCTGTTAGCCTACCCTTATTGGAGGGGGAGGGGAGGGGATTCGGCCCTTCCTCCTAAACTTGTGAAGTAATGTTAAATGCTAAATGTATAATGTCAATATCAGCAGCATGTACAGTTTGTGTGCGCCTTTCAGTGGTGGCTTTCATTTGCTCTTGCTCAAAACTTAAAATTACAAATAACTAGAAATTGTTGCTATAAATAACAACGTAAATTATAAACCCTATTTTACCCGGGTTATTTTGTTGTTCCTGGAGCACCATCTGATTATAATGCTCTTGTAATTCAATCGCTCACAAAATCGTTCAATTGCACAATTGACGCAAGCTCGCTCCATTTGTGATATCAGTTTTTGCCAACTCAATCATCTCTTTACTACCGATAGCAATTCAAAATTTGAACTCAACATTTTCAAAAAAATAATTTTTTGAATGCTTTTTGTTGGAATTTGATAGCAAATAGTTTTGATAAACGATAGGCTACGCTTTGAGCAGTTAGCATTGCATGAGAGAGAGAGAGAGAGAGACACGTATATTTTCAAACTTTGAATGGAAATCGTTCATGTACATAGACTAACGATTTGTATAAAAAATCTTTGAATGTCATCAGCTCAGCATGCCAATTTTTATGTGCTGAAGGAAAGTAGCAATACACTCATGTTCATCATAACCACAGAGGTCGAATTTTTAGATAATTATGTCATCTAGATGTAACAGATCAAGTAGATAATTACATAATTCTTACTCTCTCTCTCTCTCTCTCTGCTTTTTTCACGCTACGTGCCGACGATTTAGGCTGTCATTTGATAGGTAATATATCTTCATTACTGCCTTCTCTTTTCCACATTCTACCATAGCTGAATTAGGCACGAAACGATCATCTCTAGGTAGAATTGTACATTCCTAAATTATTTCTGGTTAATCGTTTTTACAATGCTCGCATCATCTCTGATAGGACTCATGTAATTTCTTTGGTAATTTCAGAAATAAGTAGCAAATTAATTCAGAAACATGACGAAAGTATTATCATTTACGATATCATCAGATCGCTTGTCTGGAGCATTCTAGATTCTATTCGGTATTTCTCAAGAAATCGCCGATGATTGAGTGTACTTCGGTAAACACGCGCTCCTTGCAGAAGTACTTTTAAAGAAAAAAGTGATTTTTGAATGACATCAATTTTCCGGTAAAATTAATCTTCATCAAGCCACTTTTGTCATTTAGTTGATTTGCAGATGTTAGAAAGCTGATGAAACAAATCACTGAATTACAAAAACAACTTTGAAATTAGTTTAAACAGCTACGAACGATTCCTCACAAGCATAAACAGAAAATTATAATGTGTTGATGGGAAAGAGGTAAAGACTAAACTGAGTTTAGGTCGAAGTTAAAGAGTAAAGTTAAAAAGAGCAAGTTAATACGTAAATTGCAGATGAGCCTTCGTCGTCCAGCGCCTTCAAGTACGGTCGATGGTGGCCTTGCCCTTAACTATCGAATGAAGGTGTCCACTTTCTCCCTGTCCTCATATTTGAACTGTTCACATCAACTGTGTAATTGCCATGATACATGCCAATTATACATGACAGCCAGCCATTAAAAGTTACCTTGTTTGAAATGTCTTGTATTAAGCACATGTTAATTAACTGCACTGAATTTAGCTACATTCAACACCGATTTCACTGATGCTGTTGAACTTATTCGAGATTTTATAGAGTATCAAAAGTTAAGCGGATTAAGCTTGTCAAATTATGAACATTTTCGGAAAATATTTTCAAAAGCTCGATTCCTTTTGGATGTGTGCTGCGGTTACTTTTTATTCTCACTCACGTTTGCTCGAACACATGTCCTGCCAAGTCTATAACATGACTTAAAAGCTGTCAATAGCAGTTTTCTGTTCATGAAATACATTCTTGTCACTAATTGCTCATCAACATAAATGAAATCATTTGATACAGCAATCATTCGCAAGTGTCTGAAAATGAGTTATAATGCCAATTTGGGTATCAGTGCTAGTCCTTTTGTTACGAGATCAACTTTGATTTACACTTTGAAAACACTCTCACAGTGGGTCTTTTGCGTCAAAACTTTCACTTCCATTTGCCTTCCTTCAAAGTTGATGTGATGCTTTCAGCTGCTCTATTTTTATGCCAGGTTATCTCATTAGAAGGTTGCCTGCTCCTAAAGCAAACGATGAGAATGGATGAAGTTTCGAATATACTCGTAAAATAATTTACATTTATCTAAGAACTATGGGTTCTTTTCTAGTAGTTTCCCCCGCCAGCACCTTAACAGTCCAGCGGCGATTATTGTCTCTCATTCCCAGGAAAACACCTTCACCTATTAAACTTAGAAGTAATAGGCAAACGGCATGTCCAGCTATTGAGTAATTGTTCGCCTTTTATCATATCGTTTTAACCCATATTAGTGACGACCGCATAATTCCAAAATAAATGTTTATTGACCGATGGTCGGATCCTTTCTCGCAAGATGCCTTCCCACAGAATTAAATATTTTGTTTATCTGCTTCGGTTTGCTAGAAGTGTGATTAATACGAAGTGGACGGCACATTGAGGAACCTATTAGGTGGGCAAAAAGGAATTCCTTATACCTTACAGGAATAGAAAAAAAAGTCGTGCGTCGCTTGCGGATTAATGTGAGTTCTATCAAAGTGCTCCGATTGCCACGATTCCTTCAGATTCGAAGAATTCAGATCATTGCGCACAAGTTTTCTTCATGATGTTGGCCCTTCCGATCATTATTCAAAAAGTAGCAGGCGCACGAAAATTAGTTCACCTGATGGTTCCACCATCCTCTTCTCCATATTCCCCGCTGTATAGTGCATACCCTGAATCGAGTTACAGACAGGGATGTGTGTTCGAAGTGATATCACAGCACGCACGCATCTCTCACTGGCTCTGGTGTCCTCTGCTGACAGCTTATTGTTTGCGATTTCCAACAGTAAGCGATACACGAATCATTCATTCAAGAAGGAGCAAGTTGTCTAATTCTGTGATATGCCATTTCGATATTAAGGTTAGATACGATTCTTCTATTCTAGGAAACCGAAGAAGAGCGCAGATGAATATAATTCTGTGTGCCTTCCTTTTTCCGCACTTAGAGCACATTCGTAGCGGATTACACAAGCACACGAGCACACGACGGATAGCATTCCCGCAACACAGGGTAATGTTTGAGAAGAGTAATCACACAAACGTCTGCTAAGTCGAGATATCATTGGATGACGTTTATCAGCAAACGGCCATTTCCATGCAAATACGCAGTCAACTCATAGATCTTTGACATTAAAGGTGGAATGCACATCTCACAATTAAGAGCTAATCAACTGTTAAATCTAAAGTTAAATTAAGTTCTTATGCACATGTCAAAATTAGATTTTTAACAATAGATTAGTTAATCAACGATTATCGAATTCTCTTGCTTCTTAACTAATGATCTGATTGGCTCTTCCTAACTGCAGTTTCCATTGTATGCGCATCAACGCTGTCTGTTAGCTAACATTCGATTTGACGTAGTGATATCTTGTTAAAGCTAATCGTTGACTTTCGTGAATTAACTGCGGATATTCGGAACTCATGGATGATATATATGACCAATATTTTTATTACCACGACTACGATATGGCCCGGTTCAATCCAATGGAATTGGACGACCATGATTTTAAATTTCACTACAGATTTACGAAAGACAATGTTCGTAATCTACACTCTATACTCGGTGATTTTAGCGAGCCATATGATCGAAACATTGACATCGATAGTCTGTCAAAATTATGCACTGCTCTACGGTTCTATCAACAGGAAACCTTCAAACTACAAACGGCGATTTAATTGGTGCTCATCAATCAACAATATCACGAATCGTTTCAAACGTCTCAACAGTGATAGCACAACAACATAAAAAATTTATTGGCTTTTCTGAGAATTTAAGTTCCATCAAGAGTGAATTCACGAAGCGATCTCGCATACCGTCGGTCATCGGTGCTATCGATGGTACCCATATACCAATCATCTCTCCAGGTGGTAACAACGCAGAACTTTTTAGGGACCGTAAAAAATATTTTACATTGAATACACAATGTGTATGTGATGCAGACGGTTGCTTTACTGATGTGGTTTGCCGCTGGCCTGGGGCAACACATGATGCAACTATTTTTGAAAATAGTAGACTGTGCCATAGACTAGAAACTAATGAATTGAATGGGATTTTACTTGGAGATTCTGCTTACCCATGTTGTAAGTATTTACTGACTCCTGTATTGAATCCTACCAGCAATGCCGAAAAACGGTATAATGCTGATCATGTTCGAACAAGAAACGTTATCGAAAGAACTTTTGGCCAATGGAAGTAGCGTTTTCGATGTTTAAAGAAATTACGTTTAAAGCTTTCTGTTTCGCAGAAAGTCGTTGTTGCAACATCATGTCTTCATAATTATGCTAAAATGTTGAAAATCCCTTTGGAAGAGGGCAATGATAATGAAAATGTTTCAAATGATAATAGCAACAGTGAACACAACGTGGATCTTGACGATTAAACAGCAGTTCAGGGAGTATTTTCAGAAGGGAGATTATCCAACAATACTTTCGTCATTGAACATTTGAACTACTTGTGGTAGAAATATTCTATGTCATTCACATGAGGTATGTTAAATTGTAAGATCGCATATTTCATTGATGTGGTGATTTCATCGAATACATTTTGCACTTATGTAATTAATGGATGTTTTGGTATTGTCGTCTTCAATACTTTCCTGTTATATTTTCCAAAAAATATCTGATGAATAATAATAACTTACTTTGCTGTCGGAGGGATCCAGAGGATATCAAAAATTAATTGCAATTAAATTGGGCCGAGCAATCAATTTTGATGGCATCCGAAAGCAATCGATTTACTGCAGCTATTTGGTAACACCGATCAATTAATTGCAATTATTTGTCATTAAAACCTAAATATGCTAGGTTCTTTGTTGAAGTTCCATTAACTCACTCAACACCATCAGCGAGGCAGCAACGCTTCAATCCCATGGACATGTATACGTCTGTACTTGTTCATCACTTTGTCTCCGTCTTTATCAACACAGCTTTGAAGGCTTCAGTGGTCAACCGTATTTATTGTGCATGATTGAATAATCATTTTTACTCAATTTAAATTATTTCATAATGATTAACTTATTTTTCTGTCTATCCAAATATCGGCCCAGCCCAGCCATGTCTAACAATAGCCGGCCTAAGCTTAGCCATGTCCAACTCGGGTGTGGCTGAGGCTTAATGGAGTGCCTCCAATAAGAAAATGGTATCAGACCCTTACTATTCAGAGAACAATACGGTGCTTAGACCGCCGCTAGGAAACTCTCAAATCAATTAAAAATTAATGGGTTCTTTACTGAAATTAAAACTGAGCCATCCTTATGTTTATCGTCTTATGTTTGTCTAAGAGCTTGAAAAATTATTAAAAACAAACCGGTGTAGCAATTATATAATCCATTTTTTTATTCAAAGAGTCTTCGTATTTGAATTAAATTGCAAACTGCTTGCAAACAATAAGTTTGATCAAAAAGCACATCCTCAAATGTTCAGATCACAATTCATTCTCTTCAATTTCTCTTTCAGTAGAGCATTTTTGAGTCTCAAATTCTCCATTCGCAGCCGATGTTCAGCCTCTCGAAACGTACTTTCTTCTCTGATTGCTCGCATCCTCACTTCGTGATATTCTTCACTACAATCTCATAAATATTTCAATGGGGGTATTTTTCTATTAGTGTTTCCTTGAAATGTTAGATGTTGGCGGCGTTATGGTTTCATAAGTTGAAATATGAGAACCTGTCTGGATATTTTCACGAACAGGAGTCAAAGGAACACAGTTTTCAGAATTAATTGCATCACCTTCACCAGGCGTGTACTGGATGTCATCTTTTTCTTTTGCTGAAGTGTTCAGTTCATCGATTAGTAACTTCATGAATGGACCTTGCTGATCACTATCGCAGTCAAATTCCAGAGGCTCAGTTTGTTGCGGAATTAGCGATACTATTTTCGATGTTTACATCAGTAATAGACGGCGGCGATGGTCCTCCTCCCGTTTTGAATGTTTCTCGCCGCTCCTTGGCAACCTCCTTTTTCGCCAGCCTTTTTGGATTGCTCCAAAATGTTTTTAGTTGATCCGCACTTCTCCTTGGTAGCGGCTTTTGGCTGGAAACCTCCTCCGAAATTTTCCTCCAAACTTCATTTTTTATGTGTGGTCACCGCATCCGTGCGCTTGTTCTCTATGATATCTTTGTACTTAGTTAATATGTCGCATAGGATCAACTTATCATTCGTGGTGAAGTTTTCTTGGCGACAGCGTTTCATTCTGTACAATGTCAAGCTAATCAATTGGAGACAGATCAACCGTTGCCCGCTTTCAAACCCAATTCTAAGACATCATGACTCATGAGACACGATTTCTTTGAAAGGGGGAAAGACTCGCTATCCTGATTGGATGTTTCTCACTTTCTTTCATCAGCGCGTGCTTAACAAGTCGTTAGCTAATTCGAGACATGTGCATATGGCAAACATTTGTTCAGTAGTTAAATCTAATCTTCGATTAACTAACATTGGTCAATTTACTAATCGCTGATTACTTAACACGAAGATGTGCATTCCACCCTAAATCTTCTTTCAGCATGTAGACTTCACCATTTTGTGATGTTTTACTAATAAGCTTCAAATATAGAAGTACAAATATCAATAATTACCAATAAAAAGAAAAAAGTTCTGAAATTTACTTTTAAGACGAGAGAAAGGATGAATTCCTCTAAAGAATGAAACGGTAAAAGTAGATTTAACATTCTATTTAGATTGTGCGCCATTGGTGTGAACTTTGTAAAGATAAAAAATTGACGAACACCAATAAAGTTTATTCTCAATAAAGATGTTCAATATTTCGGCATGCGCCCTAATCATGAACTATGAAATGAAAGAGCATAAAGTAAGCAAAGCTAAAATACAAAATTCAAGTGCAAAAACTGTAATAGATGTAAAAGTGCTTGGAAATGCATAAGAGACCACATAGAAATATTGCAAGATCATGCAAAAATGAGATGCAAAAATGACCGCTTTACCCGCTTTACCCTTTGCTTACTTTATGCTCTTTTATTTCATAGTTCATGATTAAGGCGCATGCCGAAATATTGAACATTTTATTGAGAATAAACTTTTATTGGTGTTTGTCAATTTTTTATCTTCACATAGGTTTAACATGATAATTTGACAGCAAACACTGTATATCCTAGTTACCTTGAGAAATCGGCACTGCCTAACACATCTTGCTTTGCGGAAATCGCAAGAAATCGATTGAAATCATAGCACTAGGAACATGGGCAATAGATATCGAAAAACTCATGCTGAGGGAGATGACGATTCATATATAGCGTCAAGCCATTTGTTCTAAGAATACTAAAAACAATATTATACGACCGTGTAGTTGTATATTCCCGTAGAAAACTGTTTTTATTATTCTTAGATGAACAAATCCCGACCGATGGCAACAAAAGATCTAATTCAGGCTATCTGCCATTTAATATCAGCAGAATGTATTATACAACACTTGCAAATCGGAGTTGCAGTATAGTGGCCATCTGATGGTCCTGAAGCTCTCATAACGAGAGAACTGCATGTGGTACTGGCGGGAGGAAACTACAAGAGCCGAACTTAGACCTGTACTCTATTTTTTGCTCTCCTCTTTAAGCTTGCAGATATATACATGTCGTTCCGGTCCACAAGTGTTCAATGCAATCTATACGATCAACTTCACAAAGTATTTTGTTGAAGTCAGTATTACTAACAACGATAATGGAAAAGATAATTTCATTTGAATAGATTTTACTGCAAAATAAGAGCACGCACTCTGCAGTCGGCACAACTTTGAAGAAATTAATTTTTAGGGAAATCGCTGATTGATCACCTAAAATTCGTGTGTATGTGTCATTCCATCTGATACATATCTCTGCTGACGTGAAGAGACTGATAACCGATACTTTGATGATCAAAAATCTGCAGGATATAGAATTCCATTCCCCGTTGCGTCACCAATAACAGCAAGAAGTCAGCATGTCATTTGTGTTTATGATGATTCACAGGAATCCTGGCTGTCTCTGAGGGAATCATTTTTATTCACAAACAGTGAGATCCGAAAGACATCAAAATTTGAAGTTTCGTTCACTACGACGTATTTTAGCCCTCAGAGACCTGAGGGGGGGGCGACTGGACCCCGAAGTCATATTTTTCCATTTTACTGTTTGTGATGAGAATATTGCATCCGGTCATGCCCATGTAAAATCATCATTTTTGACAATGAATCTGCAGGTGTTATTTCATTTCAATTGAATCAGTAGAAGTATGGTAGATATGCCAAGGGGATCAACTGGACCCCTCCCCCTCAGGCTTCAGATGGTGTAGAAATTCCCATAACAAAATTTTCATTATCAGATGAAAAATGATTTCGTGCATGTCCACGACGGTGCATGGGGAATGAAATTCATTTATTCAATGTTTCTATCATGCTCGTGCATGTGCTTCATTATAGAAGATCGCAAAATGTGAATATTAACTGTTGACAAAGTTTTCACATCAGTAATTGATGAGTTTGAGATCTCCACAATTGTTTTGAGGGTCTTAAAATGCAGCAATTATGGCTCAGTTTAGGCCTATTTCCGATTGGCATGGATAAATTTGAAAAAATGGGCAAATATGATGGCTATGCTGCATGGAATAAACCAATTTCATTAAAATCAACTAGCTGAAGTTTTCTGGCGACAGCAAGTATCGTAAAACCGACATTTAGTACAACGGATACTGTGCTAAATGTCGCTGAATAACAAAAACACCACATTTTCGCATGTGTTTACTGAGAAAGACACTCAAAGAATTAGTTATATCAACGTGCTACACGCCAACATCATTGTTTTACTTAAAATCAACTTTCCTAATGATTTGATATCGATTTAAGCATGCAAACTAATAATTTATACTCTTTATAAGAGATCGTCAGGTCCATGACGAACTCTTATTTCAGTTCTTATATGGTAAAATAAAATCGCTTATAAGTATTAATTTATTTCCTTTCCGTCTTAAGTTGAGTCGACTAGCATTTATACGCATTTCAGTCCCTACTCAATACTGGAGTAGGTTACTCTATGTTGTTAGTATTAATTTATATTCACTCGTTCATGACTTTTAAGTACCTAATTATTTATAGGACTCTCCACTGTTGTTTAACTTTGGTATCTTCCGTTTCCTGGATCCTTCGAATTTTTTGACCATGTCGTGTCTTAATTCGATTATAAAAGGGGTCCACTGGACTCCTCAGGTCTCAGAGGATGTGAAAAAACTCAGGTCTCTGAGGGCTAATGCTTTCCAAAGGAGTACATTTGCCAACATATATTACAAAATGGTTATGAAATACGAGGTACCACAGTCAATGGGACATGTGGTTTCATCCTTGGTTCTTATAGAAAGTCAAGTATCTTGATATCTCTTATGTCAATAATTCTATTTCGAAAAGCTGCTTCTGTCCTTGCGTTGTGAACGAATGCAGTTGAATTTGATCAGAAATACAGAAGAAATACAGACTGAGGCTTTAACGTCACTGCTCTCCCATAGTGGAGGCTTGGATGGTGCTGACATAGTCAGACTTTTTTTGGAGCGTTGTGGTACTCTTGACCTGTCCTGTCGACTTCCAATGACACCTTCGGGGCTCGACCTCCGGACCAAAGGATCACTGGACCAAGCACTTGACCATTGTGCCCCGAAGACCACTGAAGTGTAGAATTAGGACTGGCGTGGGTTATATTGTTTCTCATATGATTTGACCGACTCATATCTTTCGTCAGCGTGATGCCCAAGATCTTAATGCTATTGACAATCTGTCGAGAGTAATTTTAATTGACACCGAGGTTTTCATTAGCGCATAGTAATGGCTTTGACTTTGATTCATTTAAGACAAGGTAGCACAAGGTTCCACACCATACTTGTACAAGGCGATGAAGTTAGTATTAACTCTAGCGTTACCTTTTTCAGATAATTTGCTCGCATCTCAAAATTCTCCAAGTACAAGTGCATTCTCCAACCAGGAATTATTTTCTCATCAACACCCCGAAATCCTAAATTTATAGGTGATAGGAGAAAATATCGCTAAAACATCAAATGTTGCAAACTTCACAGACAATTTAAACCAATTTGCTCGCCCTCACGGCTCTAGAACTACTCAGAATCTATGTATCGAAAATCATCTATTAAAAAGTTAATGCCAACTTAATGGGACACCGAAATCATTTTGCTCGCCCTCATAAAGCGACTCAGTCACTCTGAGTCATATATACCTATCACACTATCGTCAAATAGGTCACTTCTGAATTTGCTCGCATGCTTTGGATTCTCTAATCGACAGATCTTGCGAAAGATGGCCGAAACTTGCGAAAAAATCTTGCGAATATGCTGAACTTTTCTTATAATACTTTCAGGTTTTTTATGCAAGATGTTCAGATCCTGAAGCAGATCGGTAAGATCAAGCGCAAAACGTTCGGAAGATTTGTAAGATGGATAAGACCTCATTTGACATTCCTGAGTCGTTCGTACGGGCGAGTATATTGATTTTGATGTCCAATGAGGTGCATTAACTTTTAATAAATGTATGATGCTTTCGATACATAGATCGTTGTTCTGTGTTGCTGAGCCGTCAGGTAATCCAAAACATGCGAGCAAATTCAGGAATGACCGATTTGAGAATCTTAAGTCGCTTGTGCGAGCAAGCAAAATGATTTTGATGACCTATTAAGTTGGCATTAACTTTATCACTAATTTTCGGTTGATTTCAAGCTGAAAATGTCTGTTCTGTGTATTTGAAGGGTAGGAAGGATTGGAAAACATGTGAGTGAATTCGGAAATGAACTGCTTGTTAATGCTACACTGTTCTTCATGGCCAGCAAATTGGCTTAAATTGTGTGTGAAGTTAGCATTAATGTTGGCATCAACTTGTGATGTTTATGATATTTTCTCCTATGTCCTATAAATTTAGGATTTCGGGGTGTTGAAGAGCAAATCCCTGGTTGGAAAATGCACTTCTACTTGGAGAATTTTGAGATGCGAGCAAATTATCTGAAAAAAGTTAATGCTGGAGTTATAGAGCCCATTTTTTGAGTTACTTGTACCGACTTTAATTCATTTTTCAATATACATTACTAAATATTTTTCTTGTCACCTTTCTGAGATGGCATGTCAACAGCAGTATTTCGATAAGAGCAAAACGTCACACTTCTTTGTCGGTAACCGCTATGATTGAACTGACTATGTGTCAATTGTTCAGAGCACAGAATTAAATATTTTGTTTATCTGCTTCGGTTTGCTAGAAGTGTGATTAATACGAAGTGGACGGCACATTGAGGAACCTATTAGGTGGGAAAAAGGAATTCCTAATACCTTACAGAGATAGGAAAAAAAAGTCGTGCGTCGCTTGCGGATTAACACTAGAAGACCGAAGCGCGTCAATTGACGCAAAGTCAGTTCATTTTTCATGTTTTTAAGTTACTCTGTGACATTTATCCAATGAAACTTCCTGACTTTTAATATTTTCCTTAGTTCTTACTATTCTAAAAGTAACAGCCCTCTCGGACATCTATTTGACATAGAAATCTCTTGACTTCCTAGAAAGCCTGAGTGCGTCAATTGACGCATTGTATTCCTAAAGTCGGATAACACAGTATCAAGTTTTCTTATAGCTATGGAAAGCGTTAAATTAAACTCCAAAACAATCCTTTAGACGTCATCAGTCAACTGAAAACACAATAGATTCAATAGATATCTAATGTCAGAGCGGCAACAAGCATCCGCATAGATATATTGAGAGCAATCTTCGTGTTTATGAATGAATTGCTTGCGGCAATATATAATTGTCCTCTATCTGTGTCAGGATTTTGAAAATGATCGATCAATAATAAAATGTTCATTTCAAGCACTTTAGCGTCATTTGACATACAAGGAAAACAAATGGCTAGACGAGCAAAACATTCCGCTTTGAGAGCTTTACAATTGCTGCAAGATCTCAATACAGACGATAGTGACAACGGAGACGATGAGAATGAAGCAATCCCAGCTGAAAACATTGTTGACCACCATGACGTCGATGAATCCTGCAGTAGTGACGATGACTCCATTGATGATATTCCGCCGTTATCTCAGCGAATACCCGGAACAGAAATCGATAGTGAAGGTGATACTGACAGGCCTACGTCCGCAGCCAGTCTCGTTGGAAAAGACGGCACTGTCTGGAACAAACTTGCTAATTCTCCTTCAAGCACAGGTCGACGTGATGCCCAAAATATTTTACGACGTCAACCAGGTCCAACGTCATATGCAACTTCACGTATTAGTGATCAATGAGCCGATGCTACGAAAAATTTGTAAATACACAACATCAGAAGGTCAGAGATTCAAATCCGATTGGAAAATTGACCCATCTGAATTAGACACTTTTTTTGGACTTTGGATTGCTCGCGGCATTTTGGGATGCAAGAATCTTCCTCTTCGAGAATTTTGGTCCAAACAGTGGGGAAATGTATTGTTTACCGTCCATATAAGCAGAGATCGGTTCATGGAGATCAAACGCTTTCTTCGCTTCGATGATAAGACTACGAGAAAATCAAGGACAGAGAACAACAAATTTTGCTTGATTTCTGATCTTTGGTATGATTTAATAGATAGATGCCAGATTTCTTTCTATCCATCTGAGTATCTAACTATTGATGAACAGCTTTTCCCATGCAAAGCCAGGTGTGGATTTCTTCAATACATGGCCAATAAGCCAGATAAATTTGGCATCAAAGTTTGGTTTATGGTGGATCTTCAGACCAAATATCTATATAACGGTTTCCCATACTTAGGAAGAGACTCAACACGTGTTGACAGTATTTTTACTGATGTTGTGATGAAGTTACTAAAACCGGTAGAAGGAAATGGACACACCATTATAACTGATAACTTTTTCACTAGCCTTTCATTGGCTAAACAACTTGCAAGCAAACATACTTCGATTATCGGTACTGTCCGATCAAATCGACGAGAGCTGCCTCCATTGGTCCATGAAAAATCATCTTTGCATCATACCGATGTACTCAAGAATGCCGATTCATCAGCAACATTGACTGTTTATCAATGCAAAAAGAACAAAAAAGTTACAATACCAAGCACTCTTCATCATACAGTGACTATCCCTACTGCTGACAATCAGAAGTGTAAGCCTGAGACAGTTTTACTATACAACGCAACAAAATCGTGAGTCCATGTCTTAGATCAAATGTTGCGCCTGTATTCGGTGAAGCCAGCGTGTCGAAGATGGCCAGTTTGTGTGTTCTCAAATATTATGGATATCGCTTTAGTCAATTCTTGGGTATTGTACAAAGAGGTGACTAAGACCAACATGAGTCGACGCTCATATATTCAAGAAGTGGTAGAGCAACTTCTCAAAAGCAAGCAAGTCGAGGAAAAAACTCGAAAACGAGCAGTGGCCTTTGACAACAATCAAAGAAATGTACGGCAAAGATTGACATGCTCATCTGGTGAATGTAACCGCAGTCGTACCTTAGATCGGTGTCAGCTTTGTAACCGCCCAGTTTGCGGACGTTGTACAATTCGAATGTGCAATGAATGCAAGTAAGTAATCCGGATGTTCATATGATTCTCTATTAGTTCTGTTTGTGAAATATGAATCCATTTGCAATTCAAATTATTGATAATGACTTTTATTTTTTCAAATTGGGAAATAATGCTAAGTGTTACTTGCGAATTGGGAATTTTATGGTTTTTAATATTCTAACTCAGTAGTGTTTACACATTTCTAAACTAATTTGGAATAGATCCCTACCATATAGAAATCATTAATTACTTCATTATTTATTGCAAAAGTATCTCATATAGCCTACTTATATCATACTCGTAGTTTTGACCGATATTATGATTATGATTTTAGAAATGCGTCAAATGACGCACTTCAGGCTTTCTAGTAAGATTGAAATTTCAGGTCTTCTAGTGTTAATGTGAGTTCCAGCAAAGTGCTGCGATTGGCAAAATTCCTTCAGATTCGAAGAATTCAGATCATTGCCCACAAGTTTTCTCCATAATGTTGGCCCTTCCGATCATTATTAAAGAAAGTAGCAGGCGTACGAAAATTAGTTCACTTGATGATCCTCTCCTCGGCATTGCTCACTGTATAGTGCATACATTGAATCGAAGCCACGCATCGCTGTGTGTTTTGGTGTGTGCGACGTGATATCACAGCACGCATGCATCTCTCACTGGCTCTGGTGTCCTCTGCTGACAGTTTATTGTTTGCCATTTCCAATAGCAAGCGGTACACGAATTATCCATTCGAGAAGGAGCAAGTTGTGTGATGTGATGTGCCATTTCAATATTGAGGTTACATACAATTCTTCCTTTCTAGGAAACCGAAGCGCGCGCAGATGAATCTAATTCTGTGGTTCAGAGGTTCTAAAGTAAATCTTTGGCGACCCCACGGTGATCAGAGGATTAATGGGATAATAAGGCTAAAATGTCAAAAGGTTGAACTTTAAAAGTACACACCATCGCAAGTGAATATGATTTTCCCAATATATCTACCCCTCTGCAAGTAATGCCTCTTTTGGTATTCATACTTTCGAATGATTTCTGTTTACTGATAACTTTATCATCTTTGAAAGCTTTTGTTCTGTTCTTGTTTGTTGCAGCCTTTCATCTGAATCAAATGTGTGATATCCGAGAGCGATGAATAAAACATGGATTCTCACAAAATATTTGGAAATAATTGCAACTCTAGGTCAAATTTTTTGAGTTCTGAGATATGAAATATTATTGATATGTAAATCCCGTCAACCTCAAATACATTCCATAGTCTTTATTCCCTCTAGGAAGTTCTTTCAAGGACGGAAACAGCGTGCAATATAAAAACGCCGACAAATCCCATTTACTTCGCCTCGGAATTTAAATAGAATGGAAATTTTCGTTTCTTTACTGATATTTCTATGATTCCATCTCTCACAAACTTACAAGATTCAAATTGAATCGGACATTCTTGTGTGTCCATCGGATACTTGTGCAGTTTCATTGGACAACTCAGAGTCGTTGTTACTCTGAAAAAGAAAGAAAATGAGATTTGAAAGTTTCCTATGGAGAGTAACAATTTTATTGTGAAGGGCAAATGTGAAACTTTACATACAATTCATCCCATAAAGTGAGTATATTAAGTAGAGTAGCAACTCAGCATTTATTAGATCCCAATGTGTAAACAGTTTCGATTTCATTAAATAAACATGAATCGAGAACCAGTACCACATGTGAGATTTGCAAATTTTTACACTTGTGGAGAAATCTACACAAATTTGACTTATCATCATAGCAATACAGAATAAATAATAGTATTCCATTTTACTATATTTTTAGTATCAATACAAATCTTCCATGTCATGACAACTTGGAGAGGTAATATGGCTTGTTACTTAAATTAGCAATTCGATGGGTTAACATTACTAAATATTATGCCATATTATATTATATTACTAATATTATACCTCAGCTTTATAACAAGATTAGTTTCTTAAGTATGATCATATCGCAAACTGCCACTGAAACAGCAAAACATCGTAATCAAAGAAATTGATCGCAATGAACTCTAAA
Organism: Prostheceraeus crozeri; assembly: GCA_907163375.1. Taxonomy (NCBI): domain Eukaryota; kingdom Metazoa; phylum Platyhelminthes; order Polycladida; family Euryleptidae; genus Prostheceraeus; species Prostheceraeus crozeri. The sequence goes on along the minus strand of CAJQUW010002527.1, from coordinate 128,641 downwards.
AGATATAAATAGTTCAGCATTGCTATTCAGATTCAAGAAATGACGCTATGTGAATCATGAAATCATGCCGCTGAAAATTGAGTTAAAAACGTGACATGAAAACAGTCAAGAAGCTCTCAACATCTCACCTTTTCTTTGAGACTTGCAGGTACTTGTATAGTAATGCAGTTAATGAAATTTCCTTGACGATCAGCTTAATTTCCGCTTAATTATGATGCTTGTTAACAAATATTCATTCCTTTTGATATCCAACGGGTTTCATGCTACTTATAAAGTGGCTTCATCTCAGTAGTATATAAACGCAGGAATAATTTGCGAAAATTTAGCTTTTAAAAACCGCTCAAATAATTTTTTGGACCGCAGGAACGCCATATCCGCAAAAACTGAATCTTTTCATAGAAAAAAATTTCACTGTATACAGATACTTTTTTTGAGTCGACACTCTCTCATAGTCTCATAGTTGCTCTATGATTCATGCACATAATTATCTGACTTTTTGGTGGGAATGGGAGTCTCATGGGAATATGATTCTACCTCAAAACTTAGTTTCTCAGTATTTCTGTGGTATTCACTTGTAGTGATGGTCCATTACCTGTCGCTGATGGGCGACTATGATAATCACGTAGACAAATTTGATCGTGTTCAGGTAAGCGTTCATTTCCATTTCAGCTAGTCATAATTACTGGCTGAGGAAACATCTTTTTATCTACAGAATGAGATTGGCCTAGCGCGTCAATTTATTAGAAGTTGAAGCTAATACAAAGCGCAACCTTAATTCCAATACAGTCGAACCTGTCTTAATACAACCTCTCCTATTGCAAAACCTGTCATATTGCAACAAAATGTCTCGGTCCCAATTCTTTTCCTATCTTTACCATAGCCATGCAGCCTCTGTTATTGCAACTTCTCGTATTCCAAAACTGTCTTATTTCAATGAAATTTCGCGATCCCTTCAAAGACTTTACCTTTCGTAATGCCAAAACATTCAATCTGCGATGAGCGTTGAGATAAAATAACAATCCAATCTTGTCAGATAATGTAGGAAATGAGATCCATGAATTATGTAGGCCTTCTTTGCATATAGGCTATGTTTCCGAAGCCTAATTATAAACAACCTACACATAAGCGTGTAGATTTTATACGTCGCAAAAGCATGAGTGAGATAAGTATTCTTACAAGCACGCATTTTGAAAGTATCCTATGTCATAGTACTTGTGCTTGATTACGTTTTTCTACATGTCCTTGTAATTAAACCTTAAAACGTGATAACTTCAATAGTGACGTTATTGCAAAGATTATGATTTCACCTAGGATTAATAAGACCAAACAGTACCGGTGCGGTCCTGCACATAGTGGACCGGCAATGCTTTGTACATGTGAGGCTAAATTGCAGGCATGCATGACTTCTACACACAGTTCTATCCATTAACATCATATGCATGTGCTGCAAAAAGTGTAGGCTCGCACTTATGCTGCAATCTATTTTTGAACTTGAGGCAGCTGTCTTACGTGACTAGGTCGCAGATTTTCACAGTTCAAGAGGTGTTTTCGTTTGCAACCTCTATTATTTCAAAACCTGTGTTAATGCAAATTTTTAAGCGGGTCCCTCGAATTGGCAATAAGACAGGTTCGACTGTATTAAGAAAACGGAGCCAGTTGAAGAAATTGAAGATGACAGTTGTGAAATGCAATTACAAGACATGAAGCGTCTATACATTCCTATAATAGAGGAATCACATTATACTGCATTAGCATAGGTGGGAGATAATAATTTTTGGATCAAGGATGAATAACGAATTTTATATAAGAGGCCTCCGTATCCGAGTATGTGCATCGTACATTTACGGGTCGTGCATGCCACATGGTAGTTGATGGCGTTCGTTGAAAGTGCTTGCGAGATTGAGCAAATTTTTTATTACACATTTTTCAACAAAGGCTACAACAATGAGACAAACATTATTTCCACAGCTATTACTGTAGCTGTTGAGAAGGAAATGGAAGAAAGTACAAAGTATTTATCATGAAGTAAATGCTTGTTCGTACTGAAATAAATCACATCTCTCACCGATTTCGAGGACATTGTATATTAGAAAGAATCTGAACTTTCAATTGAGCTTAAAGCCACACGGTTTCATGACTTTTTTGATGGTTATTCTATCAAAGCCCATTTTGACGATGAGATTAATAGAATTCATAACACAGATTAGCACTATCTAATGACAAATGTTGGATCGACATGTACACATGGAAAACGCAAATGCACACAATTCAATTCTACACCATTATCAAAAACTTTGTCAGATATCATAGATTTCTGAGATAGTCCTAGGGCCTTGCATATTCCTTCGAGGCAAGACTAAAATCATTGAAAAAAATCAAATATAGCCCGAAAAGTGACAAAATCATGGTATACCTGGTGATATACAAGCGATTTCGATAGAAAAATGACAGTTGAAAAATTGGCTGATCAACCTAAATTTCCTCAGTAACAATGGATAGAAGGATTCTGTGAAACTGCGGTTGCTTGATAATTATTTCGTATCGTCTTTTCCTAAGTCTATGTAGCACTATTTACTAGATGTCTTGCTTTAACATAGCAAAGTAAGATTTACTTATTTCCCTTTAGCCTAGTTTCCAATCTTTGATTTTCAAATTTTGTGATCAATCCATGTATGTAATTCAGTCGCTAATTTTTATCTGTACCCTTGAGAATCCTCAGTAGATCATGAGCAAATCGTTGAGAAAAGTTTCGGCATTTCTTGCAAAAATCACTCAAAAAGGTTTTATGAATAAATTTCAACAAATGAAAAAATTGAACATAGCAGTTGAGTTTCAATGCTCTATTATTGACATGCGCTCTTAAATCATACATCATGATATTATCTATATCCATACCAACCAGATTAATGATTGTGACATGACTTACAGATTCAAATTTGTAAAATAATGAACTGATATTGAAATTCGATCTGATTCGGTAAAAGTCATCACATAAGATACCTAAAAATTGGCAAAATTTTGACCCTCGAAAAGATTTAGAAAAGGTAAGCATTTTGTAAACATTTCTCAACAAACATGAGATTGAATTCCTATCAGTCCCCCTCTCTATTAAACTACTTGGGAAAGCAAAACGCCATCGAAAATAAACAAATTGACAAGAAATATATAGGAATTATACGCGAAATATTCAACGCCGTTCCTCGAACACAAGAAAAAGTGATTGCCTGCAGTCACTTAATGTCTGTCATGTACTTCATTTGCCATTTTAAACATTACTTTTACTCGGATAATTGGTGCGCATACAGTCTAATCATTAATCATCCTGCGCAGAAAATTGAAGAAAATCTGTGTTCGACTACAAACACTGTTATTTTCATAGATGTCCATTGTGACTTTTGCAAAGTTTACTATGATCAAAAGAAGTGACACTGAACTTGAAAGAAATGGAACTTTAGATTTCCTGTTTGAATAAATAGTTCATGAAACTCGAAGGCTAGAGTTCTTGTCTTAATGAGGTATTTTGGTCTCTTTTTAGGTTCTGTGGAAAGCAATGCAATTCTGCTGTAAATCCTGTGACATTGACTTTGCTTGTCTGCACTACCGTAAGCTACGTGTGTTTGTCTTCAAATATGAATGTATAACGGTTGTAAAGTAAAAGAGAAAGGTAACAAAATATCTTTGAGATATTCAGCTTATTTCATACGGCCACAAATCCGATAAATGGTGCCATGACCACTTTCGTGATTTTTTGACACAACGCAGTCTATAGTGTTTATTCACTTACTGAGTAATCTATTTTATGCATTGAGAACAGCTGATCCGCTGTCAGATATTCCTTCATTTCGCACGATGTCTTCCCTGTCGAGTTTGATGCGGCAACGTGCCGGTCATCGCGCCTACTTCACGAAGTCATTTTCTAAGGTAAAGACATTGATTTCTAGTGAATCATCAGATATAGATAGTAATAGCTTCGATCTTGCATTTCTCAAGATGAAACTTGAGGATATCAAGAAACTTGATCTGTTGATCACAGAGTCTTACTCGGACGACTTCATCGAGAGCGATGAATTTTTGACTCAGGTTGACTTAGACAATGAGTTTATGAAGGAAAGCCTGAGACAGATTCACGATGTCCATAAGTCGCAACCAAAATTACTTTAAAGCATTTCTAAATCTGAATAAGAAAAAACAACATTCTCTTTTTCTTATTCCTTACAGAGGCAAGTCATTGAAGTAATTATACAAAAGCTGGTAGCCTATATTAGTCTGATTTGATAGAAAAAGAAGACGGATTCTAATTCTCATTCAGTTTTAGGTCAAACCAATATGAATGATAAATCGCATATTCAAAAATGACGAATTGCTATCGACATATTGGTGGATTTGAGATGAAAACCGATTGAGATTTTCGAGCAGTTCCGACGGCTGTTTTTTGGTCTGCCGGAAGTCAATTGAATGCAAGGCTCTGCAGGGCAGGCATAATGCAGAAATAAGATTGGATGTTGGAAATGATAAAAAAACAATAATTCCTGTCGATCACATTTAATTAGCCTGTTTGACAATGCTCTGTAAAAATGTTCGATAATGCTCTGTAAATGCTTTGATAATGCTCTCCAACAGTTATGCTTGTAGAATAAGTCTCTCAGAACTCCATTGTTCAAGGCAATTTACGAGTTCACGCATTCTCCTGAGGAGCAATGGACCAGGATACCTCTCTATGGACCTTATCCGACGTCCTGAGTCAAAGGAGGATTTCAAGGACGACGATGAGCGCTAGTAGGTGTAGAAATTAAAACTCTTGCGTGTCAAACAAAATCTTAATGTGCATGTAGAGCTGAGAAACGCTAAAACTACGTCATTCGCATGTTTCATATTTGATTAACGCGAAAATGGTGCTTACATAAATTTATTTCAATTCCAATCGTTTGTCGCGATTTTTCCTTCATTGGGTTTGAGCATGTCATTTTTATTCTCTGAAATATGCACTCACTTACAGTACCTATCAGCGATGGAACCGGGTCACCGTGTCAACCGGGTCACTGTTTGAGCCGAACCACCGGGTCACCGGGTCAGTACTCAAAAAAGTGACCCGGTATAACTTTCATTAATATGGTTTTAATAATACGCTTTGCTGAAGAATCTAAAATACGATGAATGCATGACTTACCGGTACTTAATTAGATTTAACAAAGTTTATTACTTCATACAATAAGAAGTCTCTAAATTTCGGATCGCTTTCATTCCAAATTCAATGATTACGGAATTTGTTGCGTCATACTACACAGTCCACGCGCCTTGCCTGCTTTACATTGATACTGTTTGTTTAGTTAGTTGCTAATCTAAAAGAAATCTCAGTGACTTTAAAAGCGACTCACACATTCCCAGTTGTCAGTTTGGTCCGAATGTGAAATGGGGAGGGGTAGACGCAGTGTATCAGTTACCTCGTGAATTGTTCACATTGCTCGAAACTTATATTTTCAATGGTGGGAGAATGGAGACTGTCTTCACTGTCCTGCATCGCCCCGCACGCAAGTGCTAGCTTCATTTAGCTTCATTACACAATACGAGGCTGACAAGCCAGGACATAAAGATAATTTCTCACTTACGAATAATTGGCTGACTACCAGAGAATTCAGTGACAATTGGGATAAGTAAATGATAGTCCAATTTGACAATCATTTTAAACAACGAAAATAACTTTTCATAACACAGTAGTGGGCCTCGTACGAACTCTAATTAGTGGTTGTAAATACGCAAATGGAAGATATAGCAAAGAAGGTCATTGATGGATATTACAAGATCAAACAGCCGCAGAATAGATCAAGTGAAGTGTGGAAACTCTTCGGTCTTGTCTACGACGAAAATGATACAGAGCTCTTTGGCGTCGCTTCGTGTACATCCTGCTATACATGCTTGATCTACAAAAAGAAAGACGATCAAGGAAAGATAATTGACTATGGCACCAAAAATTTAATTGGACACAAAGCCCGTTGCAGTCGCCGAAAGATTAGTGAATACTCGTCTCGATCACTGTCATCTTTCTTTATTCAGAAGAAACCCATTATTGAAAGTGACTTAGCACAGAAAATAAAGGATGCTGAAGTTCGATTTGTAAATGGAACTTTCTCTCCATTTTTGATCGTGGACAACGAACATTTCCGACATTTCGCCGAAGTTATGATCGAGGTTGGAGCACGCAAACGTAGATTATCAGCAGACCAAGTTCTATACGGTCGCAAAACGATTCAACGTACAACCATGAACAATGTTTCAGACATTGTTTCGACTATCAAATCGAACATCATAAAACCTGCGTCGGTCGGTGCAATTTCCTCAGTCACTGATCCGTGGACTGACAACGTGATGCAAAACACGTACATGGAAGCATCATTATTTTGGATAGATGAAGATTACAATAAACCTACAATGGAAACTTTGTCATGCTCTTGTATATTTCAAAATCTTAGATAAAACCAAAACAGCGGATAACATACGTGAGGCATTATGTTCAGGTATGCAGGACATCGGACTATCTCCTGAACTCGTACCTGTCACCACTGACTGTGGAGCCAATGTAGTCGCTGCCACTCGAGAAAAGTTTAGAATTGATTGTGTATGTCATCGACTTCATACTGCCATCAACTTAGCTTGGGAAGAGGCAAAAGCTGCAGATGACACCTTGGAATCTTTGGACAAACAATGCCATAAATTGGTACATTATGTAAAGATTGGTTCCGATATTCAATCGAAATTGGACATAACTTTGAAACAAGGCGGCTCAACAAGACCATAGAGAGCTCTCATGAAGATGTTTGGCTCAATTCTAAGCAATTTCGGAGATCCAGCCGAAAAACTAGCGAATGCACTGCGCGAACGAAAAAAAGAAGGGTTTCTCAGCAACATCGATTTCGAAGTTTTGAGATCTGTTTATGATGCCATTCAAATTGCTGAATCAATCTTCGACATGCTGGAGTCTGCGTCTGTGCCCACAATCTCAAACGTTTTGCCGGCTTATTATCTTCTCCGGCAGATGTGGTCGACAACTTCGCCAGCTGATACAGCACAATCTCGATTATTCAAGATTCAACTGGTCCAAGCTATTGATCTAAAAGTATGGACAAGCATCAAGCAAATTCACTTCGCCGCGACGTTTTTAGATCCGTCACTGAAAGATTTTCTTTTCTGTGACAACGAGAGCGAACGCGCCAACTTCCACAAGCAAGCTATTAATTGCTTGCTGGAGTTCTGCAAGTCTGTTTCGCATCTTAAAAACGCCGACGACGATGATGTCGTAGAAATCTCTACCGAACCATCCACATCCGCAGCCAGTTCCCTACCACCACCAGCAAAAATTTGTTTGCGGCTTTTCGGGTTACAGCAAAACAGGATCACGGCATCAAAGTTGCTGACACAAAGAGAGCAAGAATGGAAGAAGTGGAAAGATACCGACGCATAGAATCCCCTATTGGACAATTCGATATAATTAATTGGTCGTGCGAGAAGAGAACACAATTCCCTCTGATGGCAAGGGCATTCAGACAAATTCTTGTCATACAGGCTTCGAGTTCGGAATCAGAGAGATCTTTCTCGAAAAGTGGCAAGTTCACCCGAAAAGACAGAGCTCGTCTCTTACCCAAGACACTTAAGGCTCAAATGATGTACCTGAAGAATATTTCGTTGCTTCAGAAAATATAGATTGAAAGTTGTTTAGAGAACTTACAAACATACGTGCAGTTTATTTGTTATTTTTAGTCAAATATGTAAAACTGTTATAAACTTTGAGTTCGTGCTGTTTGAAGGTAATTCGCATGTTTTTATATAGATTAAACACTGTATATAGTTTTATCATTTTATATGTAGCAGTGACTTATAGATCGTGTATATATCCTTTGCCTAGATACATTGATACATTGAGTACTTCATTTTGATTTGACGATGATTCCTATTTTAGTTTGTTCGATTTTGTTACAATTCAGAGAAATAAAGATCGTTTATATTAATTGCAAAGTTTTAGTTTTACTGGAATTATTGGGATTAATTTGTTACTAAAGCATCTTTGTTACTAAAGCATCTAAAGGCAAAGTGATAAGGCAACATAATTATTAATTAACCTCTTCACCTTGTCTAAATCTGTAGATATGGTATAACGTACATGTAGCCTACGTGTCATTCAGTACGTGAATGGCATAGGGCCTATACATATACAAGTTATAATCAGGAGTCCAGTTTAAAATACTCGCAAGGAAAGTGAGATGTATATGATTTTCATATAATATACATGTAGTTAGACAATTGGGATGGAGGTAAATAGTTTAATAGCTTATGAGATACCTATAGCCTACCCGTAATTGTCCAGGTCCAGGCTAAACATTTACAGCTTTCAACAAAAAATGGATCACCGGGTCACCGGGTCACTTAACCCTGACCCGGTTCCATCGCTGGTACCTATTCACATGTACTTATTATCAGCATTTGACCTGACCTCCACTGACAGTGTTTGTGCAGGAATATAATTTCTTCCGGTCAAATGCCTTCCTGACGGATAAATATCTTTCTCTGATTTTTATATCTTCCATCTACTGATCATTCTCAAGCGCTCATTTTTGAAGTAGAAAAGATGTTCTTTTCCCCATGTGTGGGCGTCTAGCAATTTTGAATCGTGAACTTACTTGGCAACGTAATAAACAGTTCCATTTGGATACAACCTCATCATTCGATTCGGTAGCGTAACAGAATGAAACTTCGCTCGTTTTTCATTTCTGAAGAAGACGTCAGGAACCCAGACTTGATCCCAAGTTCCCTCGGGCAGTCGAACCCAAGGTTTGTTGCAGATCCAACTTCTGTCGAATTTAAGACGAGGGTCACTCCATTGTTCCCTGAGGTAGATATTGATTTCGTAGTCCTGTAACAATAAACAGTCTTTCGAAACCATATCCGAACTGCAATTAGTTGAACATCATAACTAGAAGTATTATAGTACACAGTACACCCCGCTTTATACATACATCCTGGGACCGGACTTATCTTGTACAGTTAGTCCGGCAGCTAGAACGAGTTTCTGCAGGGAACGAGGCCGAAAGTGAGACTTTCACAGAATGATGTACACTTAATGCCTGCTGCGAATCGGCACGTCTGCCGAGTTCTAGTGAGTTCCTCTTCTTGTCAGACAAGATCAAAGAAAAATACATGTAAATCCCATGGGACGCAGATTGCAGTTTTCTGCTCAAATGAAATTTTGAATGTTTTCTCTGATTAAACGAAATGTACTATGCCCAGAGTCATCATTTTTGGCATGGAATGTCTTCAGGTCATTTCCTTTCATCTTCATGCATCCCTGTCGATAAAGCTAAACACATTTAGATTTTGCGAGCCTTTTAATGTTGGCAAAGACAAACATTTTGAGCAACTTTATCCACATTCAGCCACATTCTCACATGTATTGCCGATTAGATGCATGATAAAAGCACATGTATATCATAGGAGATGACTTGCAGACATTCTATGCCAAAAATTATGACTCTGGGCGTAGTACTTTTCGTTTAATCAGAGAAACATTCCAAATTTCATTTTAGCAGAAAACTGCAATCTGCGTCCCATTGGATTTAGATGAATTTTTCCTTGATCCTGTCTGACAAGAAGAGGAACTCACTAGAACTCGGCAGACGTGCCGATTCGAAGTAGGCATAGGGTGTGCATCATTGTGTGAAAGTCTCACTTTCGGCCTCGTTCCCTGCAGAAACTCGTTCTGGTTGCCGGACTAAGTGTGCACTTGTCTTACAATATCTACTGCAATATGCATATAAGCCTACAACTGGGTGTAGGCCCGAAAATTCCGACAAGCACCCGGGCCAATATTTATTATATTTGAAATCAATAGCGCTTCCCTCATATGATCATTAAGATTCTCTGAATCAACTTATGTGATGGCTCATCAACAGGACTCATAAAAAAAGAGCCAGCGGCCACATGAATTTATCAATTATTTGATAGCCCACCGTCATATCAAGTGACTACTTAGTCCACTCAATTATCTGAGAAAAATATGTAAGATACGGGTCTAATAAACCTAAATATAGTGTACAAGAATAGGCGGCTTCCGTTGCATCAAATGAGATCCAAATTAAAAGTGATAGACAAGTGCCTTGTGCATGCACAATATTTTCTAAAGCAAATAAAAATTGTTATTGTCTTTCGATATTGAATGTGCTAGGACAGACCTTTGTTGTCAATCTACTGTGTGACGTAGTCGAATGACATGCCTGTCTCGCTACAACATGAATGCTGGTAATATTCTGTCAATAATAATTGGACAGTAGGCTGTCGATATGACTTAGAGATGACTTCTCCCTTCACTCGCATTCCTTTTTAACCGTCAGCGTGGCCTAGTGAAGAAGGTGCGAGCTCGTCTACACCACGGACTTCGGTTCGATTCCTAGGTCGGACGAGTGCGGTCGGGGAGCCAAGGGTGTTGGTATCTTGTATTCACTAAATAGTTGTCATTTTCTTTAGATATTCAATGTACTAGGACAGACCTTAAATCACAATTTTAGTGATAGACTAATTTAGTGCGTTGACTGGATTCTCCTTTCTATGAGATTTCATCTATGGTTTATACAGCGAATTTTCCCTCATCTCAAAGATGAAATTAATCGGACATCTGGCAAAAAAGTCATAAGAGTTAAGTGTAACTACAAAATGTGGTTTATTGTCGATTTATGGTCTTAAGACTATAAGATAAGATTGCTCCATACAACCACTGGATTTCCCAATTTTACTGATTTACTCACTGCTAAACGTCAACAGTAATCAATTTGCCTACAGATGGTGCATATGCCGTACAGCATACAATCATGTAATCAATAATCAACTTTTTAGAATGACTTTCAAGGCGATTGCATTCAACTAACGCAATCGATGTTTTCAGCAAGGATGGCAATGTACGCGAAAGGATAAATTATGTCACCCGGTATCAGATAAAAAATTCATCCGGGCTGGTCCGGGCCTGATTCTTTGAAGTCAATGCGGACCCGACTACGGGCCAAACGAAAAAAGTGGCAGTCTTCACAAATGCCCAGAGTTTGACAGATGAGAGAGTCGGCATTTTTGCTTGCTTCGGAGGTCATTTCTTTCGCAATCCAGTGTCATGCTCCAATAGCTTCAGTTTCCTCTACCTCACCTTGGGCAGAGTTGTTCACAAAAACGGGGCGCCTATATAATATCAAAGTTCAATCGATTCTCATGCCTGCAGTCGTGTCGCACACCGCCGTTTCGTACGTCATTCGGGGGCTTGCATTCACAGCTTTCAATAAAGCTATGACAAAATTGCATCCGTTGTTGTGTTCGCTGAACAGTGGTCAAAATATGAATTTTGCTCGATTTATAAATCTTAATTTTTCAGTAAGAGAGCATGTGAGCATGATGATAAATCAGGCACGATTTTGTGATAATTTTGCGATATCACTTTTTCTTTCACTGTCCATCTATTTTCATGAGCAGAATATGAAAAGAATGTTCAAAATGCTCATTCCTCTCGTGCCTGATTCATCATCATACTCACATGTTGTCTTGTACAAAAATTGCACAAATTGAGCGACTTTCATATTTTGACCCCTGTCCAGCAAACACAATCACGGATTCAAGCTTATCATAGTTCATGTGAAACCTACGAATGCAAGTTCTCGAATGATGCATGGCATGTTGTTGTGTGACAGAATTGGAAGGTATGAGAATCGATTGAATTTCGACATAATTTAGTGGTCTTTTTTTATGGTCAGTCCTATTTATGATGCAAAGCTCGCTCAGCTTGTTTTCCTTTACCTCTGGAGCCACCACAGGATCATAATCTACAAACAACTATCTCTTAATTTCTTGAACTAATGTCAAAAAGCAACTGCCTAAACGGTGGATCGGTTCTTTGTTGACATCGAGCTTGTTCACCTTAACCGCGCACACCCTTCCTTCCTCGCCATAACGAAGAGACTGACACCAAACCAGAGTATGAATTGATGTTGAAGGTGGAAGTAAGATTTAGATGTTTGAGATCTAAGATTTTCTTCTGCATAGTGTAGAAGACATTCTATTTTGGAGAATATTTGGATACATTGAGAGGGTGGATTTATAAAGATGAGTCTGTTGTATTACAAATTATTCAATATTTTTCGTGTGGACATGTAAAAATGAAGTATTTTTGAAGTTCAAATGAAATGAATGTCGAAAATGTATGAAACTTAAACTGATAGACATGTACATAGACATATATGGCCACAGGCGATCAAGAGAACTATTCCTCCTTGATGACGTGGCTCCGAATAAAAATATTTGTAGAAATAGTAAAGTCAGTTAATTTGTGTATCAGAGGTTCACGTGTACGCTTCAAAAAAAGAGTCCGCCAATGTTATCATGGAAGATTTCGGTCTAAATGCATTTCGTGCCGATATCCTTTGATTTTTTAAGAGCACTCATTTTCTAATGCATTCTCTTATAAAATGACTTTATTGGTCTCCATACTGAGACAATTTCTGTGTTTGCATACGTGCTTGTAGATATTAGAGAATAAAATGATAGACATATTCAGTTAGGGCAGACGAAGGCCTATTGAATTATGTGCTGAACATCTGCAATAGACCTATTGGCCTCAAAATGCAAAAGAAAGGGCTACTATAAAAGCACTTAACTTTCCATGGAGAAATCAATGAGAAAGGTTAAGCAGTGCTTAGTCGAAGAGGTGAGGAAAGGGCTCTCAAACGCATCGAGAACCTGAGGTTTCCGCAATTCCTAATGCATTGCTTCGAACAGGGGCGGCCGTTAATAATAAGTAGGGTAACTGATGAATATCCATCTAATTTCTAACCCATCGCAGAAAGCAATCAAGACAATGAATAGAATGCACACGCAAAGAAGAGCGTCTCATAAGAGGACTGAAGGTCAACAAATTACTGTCTAATTTGGACAGACCTTTGGTTGTATGATCTCACTGCGAGTGTCTTTAATGCATCTCAATATAGACAGTCGCAGACAAAACTTTCAACGATACAATAAATTAAATTTTATGCACATTGAAACCATTGACATTTCCTCTAAGAAGAAATAAATCTTTAATCTTATTTCTATGTAGCTTTTGCGTCACTGGACAATAGATAGTCTATAAAATGATGCTGGAGCATTCAAAATATAGCACAAGACAAGTGAATACCCAACTGTTAAGTTTGTTCTTTTTTGCTTCGAGTTGTCTTTGATGCTATGTTGTTTTCGATGTCTGTGCTTTGAGTGTTTTGTGATATCTTTGGTCTGTTGTCAGTACGCTTGAGTTTGTTATCTTGTTTCCGTCGTCGGTTACGTTATAGCGCTGCTCTTCATCTATCTATGTATATAATGTAAAGCTTTCTTCATATGGATTGCTATGATCTGTGACTTTGGGTTGTGACTTTTAAATCTTTCTTCTTACGTTCTAACATTGCTACAATTTGAAATACTGTTATGCGATGCTGTTATTTGTTAAAGCCATAAACCATTTGGTAAGTTTTGCTATATTTGAAGTTTTGTGTAAAGATTGTATATGCTCTTATGTATTCTGATTTTAGAAACCGTCTTCAAACGTGACAGTGTGATTAAATAAATGAAAGTAAAAGACGCGTTTTCAAAGGTTTTACAATCAGGAATTTTACACCCAACCTTCGAACGCCGCACCCCCTTGATTCGAATTGCACGAAAATCACTGCACAACATTGCTAGCTCATGAACTAACAATAGTGAGCTAATGCGGAACAAGAAATGTGAAATTCTAGGGATACTATCAATTTGCCTAACTCGCTCAAACACGCAGGCCTACTATGAATAGCAGTACTAAATCTTAAGTCCCACGTTTTGACATTTTGAGAAAACTCGGCTGTGGATCCTCTCCATGATCTTTTAATTATGAAGTGAAAATGGTTAAATGTTGAGGCATTACGCAAGAGTTCAAAACGCAACAGTGTGATATAAGAGTTAATTAATGTTTTTAATTTGCGCATGAAATTCCATGGAATGCAAATACAACTCAAACATGCACATATAAAATGTGAAAAATTTCCCTCCAAAAGTGAAGTTCATGGTATCGGTGCATCTGCAAAAATACACTTGTCCAAACTGTGAAATTAGTTTTCAGCAATTACTCTCAGTCAATGTTGATTATCTCCAGGCGCATTATATAACTGAGTGTTAGCTGAAATTAAAAACATCGCCACTTATTCGACAGCTCGGTTGGCATCCTATCAAAGGGAGAATTGAAAGAAGAATTTCTATTCTGACATCTCAGTCTTCAGAGAAGTACTCCGAAGCATTTGTCGACTTCATTGGGAGAAGTGCATCCATGGATAACCGAAAAAGACTCCGATCCAGTAACACAAGAATGCTTGCCTTCCTTTTGACGGCCTACTTTTGGTGGCAGATCCTTTCCCGTAGTTGCCTCACAAATGTGGAGCAGATTACCGACTGAAATTCGACTCTCTGACCGTCTGGTGACTTTCAAAAGAATTTTATTCATTCATCTGTCAATTAAAAACAGTTTTAGTATGTCCATATTGGAAAGCGGCCTTGGATATCCTTCGTGATAAAAACGACCTTTTACATTGAATTCCGAAGTAAAATAAAATGAAATAGGATAAAAACGCATCAAAAAAGGGATTGTTGCATCAAAGTTGACTAACTCTTTCCAATCTTGATTCAATATAGACAAAACACAATTTTTAAAGGTTTAGCTTTAAAAGCACCAAAGCATGTGACGTCCCCCTTATGACTATGTAAAGATGTGAATATTAAAATAGAGCATTCGAATTGTCATCCAAACTTAATTTAATCCGTGCTTCAAAAGTCTATACAATATTTGGTTGAGATAGTCTATCTCATTATTTAAACAATGAATTGGATTTTCTGTGCTGTAAGAATTAATTAACGAACATTTTATTTCCTGAATTATATTAGCAATTCTTCTGTGGAAGGCAAAGTCAAATTACTTTGACTGGTGAAATTCATTCGATTTTCTTCGAGTGTCATATGATTTAATAACTGTTATCAGTTAACAAATATTTGATCAATCCGATTAGATGAAAAGAAATTTTCAATCGGAAAAGTCTGTCGAACCACAAGGGTGTATTTACCGACATTCAGAAATTCAAGAAAATGAATAGGTCTCTGTGGAGAACTAAATTCACGCGACATGGATGAATCTATCTGATGGCTAATGCTTATAAAGGTAAAAAACTGAGAAATTGTCAAAACCCAAATGATATTGCAATGCTCAGCAAATAATAAAAAGCAAGCTCCCCTTTATTCTGCAGCGAAAGCAAATTAGACATAAAATCTTCATATTTTAATTTGAAACTTATTTTGTCATTCGTCTGTTTTTCCAATGAATTTTAAGACTCGCTGTTTTGGGCATCAAGTGCAAGTTTTTGAAGCCCTTTACGGGCCTATCCCAGGAACCCAATATACCCATTAATTTGTCTGCTCGCACTGATACACCGAAAATATAAATAGTTACTCAAAAGCACTTATAACGCCCCTTTTAATTTCATTTTGCCAATGCCTGCAAGTGACTCTCGTCTCTCTTAATCCACAGGCAAAATTTCTATACATCAGACATAGTGATCACTGATGCCATATGTTGTATAATAAATAGAAAAATAACATGCAGGGCCTGCAATCCTTTAAAAATAGGATTTAATCCATTACTAGACCCACACTTAGACCATGATAAACTTTTTCAGTGCATGATAGTTAACTGATGATGATTTTAAACTTTACAGTGCATGATAGTTCAAAATGACCTGTATCTAAGATAAGCGTAATCAGAACAGAAATCATAAAGTTATGCATCCGTCAACAACAAAAAGTGACATAAATTGCATTTCCTGAAAACATCTGGAAACTCATCGGATATCTTATGATCCACCCATGATTTTCAAAAAGTTCTATGATCACAGAATTAAATATTTTGTTTATCTGCTTCGGTTTACTAAAAGTGAGATTCATTCGAAATCGACGGCACATCGAGGAACTTTGAAAGTGGCAAAAAGGAATTTCTAATACCTTACAGACATAGGAAAAAATCGGGCGTCGCTTGCGGATTAATGTGAGCAATATACGAATTATCCATTCGAGAAGGAGCAAGTTGTATGACTGTGATGTGCCATTTCGATGCTAAGGCTACATATAACTCTTCCTTTCTAGAAAACCGAAGCGCGCGCAGATGAATCTAATTCTGTGGGTGCAACACTATATTGAAGATTAACACAAAATTGCACTCATACTCTTTCACCCATCACTTTCCAACTTCTGGTGCAACCTTCACTCTTCATATTCACCCTTCACGTCTGGTGCAATAGGTCCCTGGTCAACATCATCAGCATTCTTACCATTCTCGGAGATGAAAATTAACCAAAGGCGCGAGCGCAGATGAATCTAATTATGTGTCTATGATATAGAAACTATGGTACCAATTATTTAACATTTCAAAATTGAAAAAATGTTCTGTAAGTTGTAGTAACTGCTTTGCACACTTAAAATCTGTTATTCCATATATGTGAAACTCGGCAAAAAATGAAATTGTCGAAATTCACACATTTCAGGGCAGTGACTAGAGAACCGGCAGAAGCAGAAAAACTGGTGCACCGGTAGACGACGCACAGTCCTAATAAATAGACCATTATTTCTTGGGACAATAGAAATATGGTCTTGGAGATTTGAATTTTATGCAAATACTACCCATCAAAATGTTTAGTAGTAATGAATGGTGTAGCATTACTTGTCCCTTTTACTAATCATTTGGAAGCTTTGAGTGTCTTCAAATCATCTTCCCTCATAGTTTCATTTGAAGACTAAGACTTAAAGAATATCATTTCGCAACGGTAACTTTTAAGAACGGTCAAAGTGCTCAATTATGTCAAGTGTGGAAACTCCCCATTAATCTGATGCATTTTTTTACCGGCGACAAGTCCGCTATCTTTTTCTAGCTAAGATGATTTTCAGATATCTATATTGATCAGTTTCAAGACCTCAATTTGGATAAAATATTTGGTGACAACTTCATTATTTTATTGATTCCTACATGAAATTGACTATATTACTTATATTTCACATCAATTTTAAAGATGAACGTGTCATTTCTGAATGCTATAGCTTGATAGATGAAACAGTGGAGAAGTTGCATCATTTGGTTCTCAAGTATTGTTGTTTATCTACAATTGAAGATGCATCTAAAACAAATTTTCCTGGAATGAGAAGAAAGGAATCCTTGGCATTGCCAAATTATTTTATCAACATTTTGGTGCTTGCCATGGATTCTTATGTTTTATTTCTATGTGTAAAACGCGATGGCTTATGGGATTGATGTTCAAGCCGCACTTATCAATTGCCAAAGCAATCTGGAAAACGAAGCCATAAAAACATGAACTCATCGCACGTTGAATACTTCTTATATAATATTTCCGTCAAAGGTCACAGCTCGCGTGCATTCAGTACATGAGTTTGCATGAATGCGTGTTGTTGATCCAAAAGTTCCATGAAGAACTAAATAGATGAAAGTCTTATAAGTAGCTTCAAGTATACTGGCAAAGAAAAAACAGAATTGAGACAGGATAGAACGGAGACGAAGTCAATCAACTTGATGTAAACGTCAAATTGATGTAAATTTAATTAATATTGCGCAGTTTCAAGACGTTTCGCCTTGTCTCGATGAAACTCACTTGATTGATAACACAGGAGAAAGCTAATTATTTCTCGTTCAACTTACCATAGACTGCTCGCTGATGTAATTGAAACTGTTGATATAAATGCCAATTTGCACGTCTGTAGAGGAGGCTGAAAATACAAAAATATACTGAAGCAAAAGGTAATTTAGTACAACTTAGACAGTTTGAGTTCACTAACGATTCTTCTCATGAACACTGGTGAATAAGAACCATTTTCTGATTATTTTTAAGGCATTATTTTTACACTTCATTAAGCAACAATTCGTTCATGTCGAATTTATCAACTTTGCAAATTTATGAACATAGAAGGCAACGAGAGTGTAGAAGTCGTTGACGCTTTTGTCCATCTTGGATCTCGTATCTCCAGCAGCCGCCTGTCCGAACCGGAAATCATGCACCGCCTCGACCTAGCCCGCAGAACCTTTCGCCACCTTTCTCGCGTCTGGCGTAACAACAAGGTGAACCCGAAAACTAAAACTAGGATCCCGGATGCTTGTGTGCTTCCGGTTCTATTATATGGCTGCGAACCTAGGTGCCTCTTCGTCAACACGGCATCTCGTCTAGACGCCTTTCACTATCCCTATCTCTGTCGAATCCACGCCATTCGCTGGTACCACCATGATTTGAATGACAATGTGTATGCCAGAGCCGGTGTCTCAACGCGCCTGACAACCGTCGTCCATCGGAAGAGGCTTCGGCTTGACGGTCATGTCTTGGTGCCGAAACCTCGTGAGGCAGACCCTCGCCGCTTCCGCCTTCCTCCTCCTTCGGGATGGTGTCGTCCTCCTAGTCTTCCTCGACTCTCGTGGATGGCGCAAGTCCAATCTATGCGACCGATTGAAGACCTCATCGACGCCGCGCAATATCGCCCTACGTTACGTGACCTGGTCGCCCTGGTCACCTATGTGACCGTGTGACTGCAAGTTCAAGTAAGCAAGAAGGTAACATAATTTCTTGTCGTACTCGATCGACCGCATATCTGCTTCCATGAACTTGCAGCATCATTGATCATTCACTGTGGTATGCCGGTATTATTTACAATGCTTTGCCAAAGCATGAATAAAATTGGGCAATATATCCCATCTCATCAAGTATAGTAAAGCATCAGCAATTCAACTTAGCCTAACTCAAATTATTAAGCACTTTTTTAGGAACTTATCGAACATACATTTCAAATTAAAATGTGTCAGTGTTTTCTCTTGAAGCATTGATAGAGCATCGAGTAGATCCGGCAAATAGCAGCTATTTGTTATTCGAAATTTCTGACGCATCGTCGAACACCGCTTCGCATTCTATTCACACAGGGTTTATCAAATTTAATTACTATATGCCCAATTGAGAGAGAGATATGTATATTTTGAATTGAATAACAAGTGGGAATCAGAAGTTACACATCAATTTCATAGAGGCAATCACCCTGGGTCGATTGATTGCAATAATTGCAATAATTCATTATCATCACTTGAATTGCTACTAATTCATGTTTGGTTTTCGACTATGATATTTCATTTAAACGTGCTGGACTACATTCAGATTTACAAGGCGCTTAATAGCTTGATATCAGCTGGAGCTGGTCAGTGAGAGGACCTGCTGCATGAAATGCATGTGCTATATTCTTAATTTGACGTGAATATTGATAACGTTATTTGTAGACGGAAGTTCATGCATCACAATTGCAGTGATAACCATTCATTGAGGCAAGAGAATAGAAAAATCTTGCATCCCTATACCCTAGAAAAAAGAACATAAAGTACAGTTTAAGATATATCATAAACATTTTGTGTTTTGTAAGATAAATGTAGTAAAAGTTTATGCGCCAAATAGGCACACTAGTATAGCATACAAGTTTGACAGTCAATCGATTGGTTTCATATTCATTACAAATCAATCTATCAATTATTCAATTGCAATTATTGAATGATACGAGTCAATTCATTGCAATTATTCGACGATTGGCAGATAATTTTTTCAAATTTATGGGTATTTTGTGATCTAAGGAGGGAGAGATGATTGTAAAATGAGCGTAACGAGGACAATTATCCGAAAGACAAAAATTCCCTAATTTGATAAGTTGATTATCTTGAGCTATCATGCAAATAAATCCAATTTTACATGAAATTTAAGTGCATTCCTGTCAAATATATCAAATTACTCCAGCAATCGAAAAAGAAGAATCACCGTCTATAACAATGTATGAGTCCTTGCTATAACAAAATCAAGCTTATCAGAACTTGATTGTTTTGAAATTTCCTGCAGGCGATTCCTGAGAGATGTGTCCAAGTTCAATTCTCGTTTAGACTGATACTCGTTTTTGAGATAAATTGAATTTCACTATGGGATAAAGATAAAAAATCACGTCTCAGTGTTATGATCAAGAATCTAAAATTTACAGATATTTACAGATGTCGAATTAGCCTAGTTATGAATTCCTTTTAAAGCTTTGATTAATCATTTTGCATCATTAATATTATACACAAAAGTCATATTCTGCCAAGAGGTGCAAAATAACCTTATCATTTGCTCATGATTCTAGTAGTAGTAGTAGTAGTAGTAGAAGTGTATATTTAAAATAAAATGAAAATCAAAGTCAATACACAAATAAATGGCATCACGATTATGAGGTACATGTACTTATACATCAACGAGAAATGTAAACAATCATAACTGGTAGACATTTCAAAGCACGAAGTCCGGTTCAATGAAGCAGAAGAAACTTTGAAAGTCACTTTCGCACGAGATTATCATTTGCAGAGAACATATTATTCATTAAAAGCGCTGTATGCGGAATGAAAGAAGTTTGGCGGAGGTGAGTCCTGCAACATTCAACACAAAAATGTCCACTTCTGTCGAACTTCCTAGGGATCAATGAATGAAGAGCGTGAAATTCGTTGCCAGCAGCTTCGGTGAAAAGTTTCTGACTTTGGTTTGCTCGTCGACGTTTCATGGAGGAAAGACTGCAGTCACATACGAAGCTATTTCCAAATTGTATTATTTTGTGAGCCCTTCTTTCTACTCGGGAAAGCTTCTTGCTTAAACTTTGATTTAGGCCAACAAAGCACGGAGAGCCATATTCCAGAAGAGGTCTAATGGTCGAAGTGTATATGAGATGAAGTTCATCCGCAGTGGTCAAAGGCTTCAGCGTCCGAATGATGTGCATCCGTCTATTGGCTGTCGTACACACATTAGATATGTGACTGGACCAACTCAGATCGCAGGAGAATGTCAATCCAAGAATCTTCAGATGTTTCACCGTGGGTACAATACTCTCAATGTCGGCATTATAATTATTTTTCTTACATATCATTATTTGTGACTTTCTTTCATTAAGAACCATCGAGTTTTCATGACACCAGATATTCATATTCTCAATTTCGCTCTTGATATTCATCGCCGGTTGGTTTGAGCATTTAATTGGAATGATCATAGAGACGTCATCCGCATACTTCACTGCAACCGTATCTTGATGGAAACTCTTCAAGTCTGCGATGTAAATTCCAAAAAGAAATGGCGCTAAAATGGAGCCCTGAGGTACACCGATATTCACTTCGAAGGGAGTTGACAAACTCTTCCCAACCTTAACTTGGCAGGTTCGTCCCTGCAAATAGTGTTTCATCCATTTTAAGAACCCATTTGGAAAGTTGAGCATAGATAATTTGCGAAGAAGATGAATGTGGTGAACATGGTCAAACGCACGACTGAGATCGAAGCTGATTAAAGCTGAACCAATTGTGTCAGTCATATCTATTTGACTTGTTAGAGCATTGTGCACAGATACTAAGGCGGTTGTCGTGGAAGCCCATCTACGGAAGCCGTGCTGCTCGCAGCCGTAATTGAATTCAAAGTTATCTCTTACGGAGTTCAATATGATCTTCTCAAGAATTTTCGACGCCGTCGGTAGTATGGTGATTTGCCTCATTTTTGATACATCGGATGGTGTGGTCTTTGGTATAGGGTGAATAACTCCTTCTTTCCATTGATTGGGAATGCTTTTCAAATAAATACAATTTTGAAATATTGATGTCAGAGGTTTTGAAATGTCACTGCAGACTGCTACGTAAAGTCGCGGGGGTAGATCTGACGGGGGAACAGTCTTGCTCACATTTAACCTGGACAGTTGTTTCTTGACATTCCTCTCTGTCACCGAAATTTCCCACTGCTCAACACAATCAGCGTCATCTGAGTCGAAAAGAGAGTCGATGTCATGTTCTACATCATCAGTAGATTGAATTCGAAACCGTTGAGCAAGGGTGTTCGCGAGATATTCCTCACTTTTGAAATTGTGAAGCAGTGTCATCAAACTGTTACGTGGCGTGTTTTTCCCTTTTATTGCATTCACTAAATTCCACAATCCTCTTGTGCCGCTTTTTAGCCTCTCCGCCCAAATCAATTTCGATTTATTTATTTCCAATTTAACCTTTTCCTTATAATGCAGATATTGCGACCAATCTTTGCGGCGATAGGCATCCCATCTTTTGCTGATGAGCAGCTTGGTAAGGGGAGTGATCCACTCTTTATCATTGTCTGACATGTAGACATAGCTTCGCGGAATACAGATCTCTGCAATTTCACTCAGGCTCTGACTGAACTTACTCCATTGCACATTCAAGTCCGATTCCACCAGTACTTCATCCCAGTTATGGGACTTCACAACACAACAGAAATGCTCTATATTAGATTTGCGGAAGTCATAAACCAGCTCATTCCGAAAATCAACTCGCTTTAAACGTTCCTGAGGCCAGGCTGTTAGCAAGCAATGGTCTGAATTTCCCACTGGTGAGTCATAAATTACATCGCTCATGTTATAAAACGATCGAAGACCTGAGGAGATCAATATATGATCTAAGACACTTTCTTTTCGTGTAGGACTTGACACAATGTCATGGAGATCTAGATCTATACACAAAGATTTAACATCAAAGTGATTAAAATCCCCTGCTATGATGTATTTGTAATGAGGATTCTTGAATAGAAAGTTGTCAACCTGATCACACAAGAATTCGTGAATTAATAGAAGAGTCGGAGCTTTACAATGAGGAGGAATATACACACATGAGATGTACAAATTAATGTCAGGGATTTCCGCAGAAATGAACTCAATTTCACCAATTCTCGGAGCAGATTTCGCAACAATATTGAAAGATAAGCTTTTCTTGATGAGAATTGCCACTCCACCTCCTTGTCGGTTGGGTCGATCGCACCGGCATATAGTGAAATTCGAAATACTGACTAGCTCATCAACAATTGAATCATTAAGCCATGTCTCCGTTATCAAGAAAACGTCGGGATTTTTCATTTTGGCAATAGCGCGCATCTCATCAATCTTCGGCAATAGAGATCTTATATTTGTCAAAACCAGGAGAGGTAGTCCATATGTTGTCTTAGAACTTTGATTATATGAACTATTAAAATCCATTATTGAAAATTTGCTGGAAGCGAATAAACTTTTACATTATCGATAAAAATGGCATCCTTCATTATTCGAATAGATTTTCCCCTGTTTTCCTCTTTTAACCTCTCTTCGTTTCTCTTCTCTCGAAGATGCTTGTTCTGCTTTTGTTGTAAGGGGGTTAGATCTGGAGAAATGAAGATGTTTGCAAACTGAGCTGACTGTTTCAAAGTTTTGGAAGCCCGAAGCATTTCTTGACGTTTGGTGTGCTTTGTCAGAACCAGACGAACTGGACGCGTAGACTTACGAGGATTACCGATACGCTGGATGCTAGAACAGTCATCATTAACATCAAAGTCAATATTCATAGTTTCAGCAATTTCCTCAACTTTATCCTGCAATTCAGCTTCACTATCGACGCCATGAATGATGATGTTATTTCTACGCTGAACTCTCTCATATCTTTCGATAACGATGTTTTGAGTCTCTACAGACTTCTCTAACTCTGCAATTTTATCACGTAGTATTCTATTTTCTTGAATTACAAGATCAAGTTTTTTGTTAATTTCATTCAAAATTGCTGAGTCCGAAGGCGTAGAATGCATGACATTAGTTTTCATCCGTTTGTCTTTCAGTTCGATGAAAGCATCAAGTAACTGAGCTTTTGTAACTGACTGGGTTCGTAGCTGATCTGTCGGAACATTCAATAAGTCAAGTGACTTCGCTTTCTGTCTAGACATGGATCTCGAGAGTATGACAAAATGAATGAGAAAATAGTCAAAATGGTCAAGAGGTCGATTCGAACCTTAGCACAGGCAAATTGAAGTCGTAGCAGTTTCCACTACACCACGCCAACGAGAGACCTTCTGAAGAACAAACTTTCACTGGATCAGATATACCGAAAAATCGTCTGCGTGCCCTTGCTGAACGACGTCCGATTTCTATGCCCAATTTACATGTGACAGAGTCACGCCACACTGATACGCTGCATCAGAAGGCAATGTAAAAGTGAAGACACGAATCGTGAACGAATCTCACTGCAATGCGGCGATAATTCCTTGATAAGGATAAATGCGATGAGCGATGATTTTTAGGAACACAACGATGACACGGAGCACACGACGAGGAATATGGCAGTACCAAATTTACTAAGTAAGGCCAACCGAGACTCACAGAAAAACGACGAAAACTGTATCACACTCCTCTGCTACCGGAGAGACACAACCAGCCGTTGTTCACACACGCGTGAACATTCTATGTACATTGTCACTTTCGTATTCATGCTCTCAATAAAATAACTTGATTGAAATACCTCACTGTCAAATATGCTGCAATCCTTTCGTATTGGCAACATTTTTCATGCTGTTTAACATCAAATCATAAAATTATCAAGAATTGTCAATGATAGAATGACAGTCTACTTGTGGTAAAGCCTTTAGTCCTTCACAATCACAATAATTGTTGAACCCATCTCTTCATTTCATGCCTATTTTACTTATCAGTGATTACTTCTGTAAAATGTTTAGGTTGATAAAGCAATGTATTCTTCGAGACAATTGCTTGTGGCGAGAATCGATAGTTAGGCTGTCACTTAACCTCCCACGTGCGAACATCAGCATCAGTGTCTCTCAATGTCAAATGTGATGGTTCTGCTATTTTCTAAATGAGCAATATATTACTGAAAGCATGTTGCTAACAGCATTTTGTTAATTTGCTATCATTGTGACAACCTTATTTAAGTTTTTATACTTAACGATAGGCATTTCCAGTTAAAAAACTCAAAATGCATAAATTCTACATTGTAAATTGTATCATCAATACTAGCGGTGACCACGAAAGGAAAAAGCTCAAGAGATGTGAACATGATTATTGTTAGTCTATGATTTATGTAAAGTTGGACACACTGTTAAAAATGAATTCCGCAGTTTGAACAGAAAGTAGTTCGAAAATGTCTATATTTTTTTTATTTGATTGAATTTGATAGCGACGACATTAATCATCAAATACTGGCGTCATCAGATTATTCTAATACTTGTGGGTATTGTGAAATTTAAGCTATCTTCGTAGTTTTCATCTCTATTCGCTTGGTGACGCAGTAGTCATGAAATTTATGAGCTAAAGTTGACCACTTCTCGACTTATTGAAAATGTGATGAAAAAGCTCTGATGTTAGATGCCAAGCAGGACACACTTATCTCAAATGTGATGGCATCTTTCCGTCCAGATAAAGTAATTCAAGCGATTTTAAAGGATATTGTATAGTTTCTAGGAAAAATCGAAGTTTCATGGAAGATCATCTATATCTTTTCATCGACAAATTACACCGCATATCTTTTCGAATTTGGAAAAGTTAGTCCATTCTTGGTTGGAAACATGATTAAAGCAGGATAAATATGTCTCGAAAATTGGAATTAAATTTCCGAAATTGGCTTTAACTCTTCAGAATTTGAATACACTTTGTCCGAATTATTCGTTAAGTGTTATGACGTCTTAAAGCTTAGATAAAATAATTCAAGCGATTACAATGAAACTTGTGAAGTTTTTAGGAAAACGTATTGTGGGAGATTTCATCAGTTGGAGTGATCACAGCAAGCTCCAGCACAGACCGTTTCGCAATAAAGTGTATGTTGATTCAGACGTCTTGTTACCTATTTTTCCCAAATTGATATATCAAATACTACTTAATTTAACATAACTATTCACCAGTGTTGCTCCACTCCTAGGAATTCGCTTTCCCGCAGCGGTATATATCGATGATGAAAAGGATAATTTTCGCAACTTCGAGTATACTTAAAGTTTCATGCTCATACAATCATCACAGCGTAGAAAAGGATAAAGGTAGAAATTTAAAGATATCAAAATATGAATTACAAAATGATATTTCATGACAATGATATTTCATGAAATAGTTCTGCTTAAAAGTTATTTGACACTTGATACTCGTAGTAGGAATTTCCGTCTGTGTCTGCAATTAGATATCAATTCGCTTTTTTTTGTTCAACAAGTTCTATATACAACATTGTATATCAGTGATCGATATCGAAGCCACAGACACCGAAATCAGAGGAAACAGCACCCAATCCTTCAATTTCCTATAAGCAACTTAAACAAGGAGAGAACAAGTCCTAGAACACCTGCATCAATATTGTCAATGCATTTTCATCAGAAATGTTGGAGAATGATTGTCACATTCAGAGACGTTTAAGTTGTGGCAGCTGCCTCAACAGAACTGGCCACAATTTCACACTGATGCGCACCTGATCATTCTTGGCCTTAGCCTTAAACATGCAACGTTTTGCAGAATTACCATCGACTGCGATCAAATGAACATCATGACATGAATGAATAATTTCTACTTCTCTTAGGGTGCGTTTACACGTGCAACTTTATTGCAGACACTTTTCGATCCATGATGAGTCAGAAAATAATGGACAAACGATGGCAGCAAAGGCATGCCTTCAATAATCGTGCTTCGAGCGTCCTCAGACGGAGTCCAGACAATAGCAGTTTAGTGAATGGTGATGAAGAGAAATGCATTGATCTCATCAGCTTATTATCCTCTGAGTGTCAGTAAAAGATGGGAACTTATGTTGCGAATCGTTCAATTTCAGCTGTCACAGATCAATTCATTTCTCTTCATCACCATTCACTAAAGTGCTTTTGTCTGGTGACGCACGTTGCACGATTATTGAAGGCATACCTTTGCTTCCATTGTTTGTCCATTCTTTTCTGACTCATCATGGATCGAAAGTGTCAGCAATCAGGTTGCACGTGTAAATGCACCATTACATTGTGAATTTAAGTAACTGCTGCGGTAACTTAACTACGAAGCACATTTATTGCCAAGGCATCAAGGAAAGATTGAATTTAAGTATGAGAGGTGAAATTGCGGACGGAGAAGTCGTTCCAGGGCCTGCCTGACGGGCGCCAACTCTCTGTCGAAGCACCTTTCTGCCACTCGGGATGATTGATGCTCTCTCTCATGACTGCAGAAGCAGCGCAATTTACACATTCTATTTTGTCTGATTACAGTTCAAATCTGTCCCACATTAAAAGATTTTCTCCCGTCATCACATTCCTAGATACTTCCATGAGGAAACATGAACGATAACAGTTGAGATTAGAAAACAAACACAAAAAGTAGCTTCATGCGTGAGGGAGATTGCATTTTCTAAAAATCAGTGCTAATAGAATAAATCAAAATGAAAAGTAGCTCAAGTGTAATTTTTCGTGACATGACATTCATAAAGAGAAAATGAGACACATTTTCCAGACCCCGTAGCAAAACGAGAACCTCGAAGTTCAAACTTACCTGTAGACGTACAAACTCATGACTTGATATTGACAGCAGTAACTCTTATAACAAGGAACACTGTAAAACTTTTAATGTAGCTTCACATTCTTGTATTTATCACGTTGGGAATATAAGCAGTTGCTAGTCTACCAAGGATTTTGAATGCGCGTAGGGCTGACATTTAATTTACTGAATGTGATCGCTAGTTCGCCACGACTGCCTTCATGCTTCATCCACAAGAAATACATCCACAACAAAATCGACAGCAGCAATTGATCTTGCGGTAGTGCATCTGCAATCTACATACAATATACTCAATGCGAGCATTTCCGCGGGATCATGTGTTGCAGCAGCCAAACAACGTAGATTGAATGCCAACTCTTCAAAGCGTGATGAAATGGAGTTGGTATGTGTGCCATTCACCATGTCCATCTATGGAGAATTTGGATGCCACAGCTGGAACCGGGCCGCTTTTTTCGGCCTTATCGACTCCAAATAACTAGGTAGGCCTGGATGAATTCTGTATCTGCGCCCGGGTGAGAAATTTTATCGTTTTGAGCACTTTGCCATCATTAATGAAAATATCATTTACGCTAGTTGAGTGCAATTGCCTTATGAATCATTATAAAAATTTATCTAATTATTGATAACATGATCGCATGCTGTAGATCCTATGTACCATCTGAAAGTAAATTGGTAACTTTTGAACAGTAAGGTGAATTTTCAAACATTTAATGCATGGTGAATTTGCATTTATTTTATTAGCTGTACATGTTTGTATATCACAAATAAATTGGATCTCATTTCAAGTGCAGATAGCTTCCATTGCTGCAAGTTGAATCTAGGTTTATTAAAAAGGGAAAACGTAAGCACTGAAGACATGCAGTCTATTAGAAAAAGCGAAGTCATTATGACGGTGTTTGTTTCATCATATTGCTTAAGAACCGTGTTGATAGGCCATCATATGAAGTTGAATCAGAGAATTTAAATGATCAAACGAGGAAGATATTTCTGATTTCAGACAAAATACACAACGTCCCGGATACCAAATACTTCAGGCCCGCGACCGGCCCGGGCCCTTTTCCAGCTCTGTTGGATACAGTACGATACATTATCTTTTGAGACAGGCTTCACGTTTTTCTCTGCTGCATTGAAAGTCTCTCCTGCAGATTAAAGATGAAATCTTTGGTCGACTGGGCATTAGTCTAATGTGCTCGAATGCCCAAGCGAAGTAATCGCGAATTTTTATTTTTGATTCTTATTTCCTCTTGATTTAAGGGCTAATAGAATTTTAGATTTGTTATGCTACATATATCAGTTGCAAATACAAAGGTGCTTCTTTTCTATATATTTTTTGCAATTTTTGAAACAATGTTGGCGCATTTGAAAAAATCAACAAATAACCGAAGAGTAAAACGAGCATAGTGACTTCAATTTTGTGCTGTTTTGACATTTTTCCCTTCTCTATTGTACACATACTGACTTGACGATCAGCAACAAAATAATAATGCATATGCAGATGTTGTAGGTCTACATAATGTTCATATTACGTAGCATTTATATTATATGCAGCACATATGCATGTAGAATAATAATGCAGACGTCATTCTCCAAACTCCTGTCCCTCTCACTTTCACGAACTAGCTTGCATGCAGTCTTTGAAGCCACATGCACACATTATAGACAAGAAAAGATGGGCAGACACAACACCAAACAGATTCCACCATATAACACGTCACATTCATTGTGTGTGAAGGCATTCATGGGAATATACAGCTAAAGCGCTCTTCCGAATTTCAATGTAGACCCTTATGCAGTCAAATTTCATGGTTGGCTATACATGCACTTTTCGTTTGTAGTTATGGTGTTTATAGTTATCAATAAACAGCGCTATAAGAAGTAGCCTTAATCTTATAGATGGTGTTCTACTGACGATGTAATGAATATCTTTATGAATATCATTCACAATAATAACGAGCATATATATATATATTATTATTGATTAATGTTATATTGCTGTAAGAATTTTAGCTGTATGAAATTCATTCGGCTGATGATTGTGTCAATAGACGCATGAAACTCGGAGTACCGAATTGGATGGTTTTTTCTTCATAAAACTAATTCGATTATATATATATATATATATATATGCAGTCATCGATCTTAAATGAGTTTACCAGCAAAATTGCGAAATATTTTTGCTTCAACAGTCAGGTTAAAGTCAAGTTAGATCCATCATCGAGTTGAATAATGGCAACATAGATTGATCCCCCCATACATCAATTTGCATAATAAGTAAATAGTAAATTGGAATTGACTAACCAAAATGTAATATATGTGAATATGAATATTAGCGCAAATCAAATTTTGTGTTAGACAGCGAACTCCTATCCTAAATTTAGTTCAACACAAGCTAATGAAGATAAGGAAGTTGATGTTTATTTAATCGGTGATGAAAACTTAATGAAGCAGACAGGATTTTTATAATGGAATGCAAATGCGCTTGTCATTGCCGAATCTTCCATTACGTCGCTTGTTCTATTTGCCGAATGCACTATCGATCCGCAAAACTTTCGGATTTGGAGAAGTGGATGTTTGACAGAAATTCCATCTTGCTACAACAAACGAAGGTGAAATATTTCTCAAATACTTTTTCAATGCATTCGATGTTCATCTTGTCTCACCTATCGGCCAGTTGAAGTCCGCAAGTTCATCCTCCCTTCTTATCCAAACAATGTCATCTTTTGTTGAGTCAGTAGCGACTTCTGCGTCTCCATAGTGCGCGAGTCAAAAATATCTCAGATACCTTTCTTCGATGGTGTTACGAAAAAAGAATGAAAACAAAGTGGACCTCCGCAGAGTGTTGCCAAGTTTAGAATCAATGATATAAAGAAACCTTCTTGCCTATATTTACACCCTATTTGCATAATCTCATCCACGTGGATTGAGAGCAATCGTAAACACTTATGACGAAAGGCGCGTTTGTTGTACAAGAAATGTTAGTCAAATAGACTGAAATAGTCACTGAATCCTGGAATATACGACCAGTAGAAAACTTGATAGTAAATTATGCATTACATTACTCATTTTTACTAATTCATAGCAATCGTCTTATCATTCATCGTTTTACTGATTTTGTTGATCGCGTCGTCAGATAATAAAAATTGACTATTCAATTGATCTACTGAAATGGCACCCTGCATGAATTTCAATGCACAAAAGTTAATGGTTATTTCAGCTGCTTGGTCAGGCACCGATCGAAGTCTGGCTAGAATTTAAGAAGAATCAGATTGCTGAAAATATGCAGAAGATGCAGATACATTCTTGTCTTGAGACGGTGGATTGTGCGCTATTTTATCAAAATATTTTAGAATTGCAATAATCGTGAATCCTTACAAATAGTCCGGCAGCCAGAGCGAGTTTTTGCAGGGAACGAGGCCGAAAATGAGACTTTCGCATAATAATGTACACCCTCCGCCTACTACGAATCTGTGC
Organism: Prostheceraeus crozeri; assembly: GCA_907163375.1. Lineage (NCBI taxonomy): Eukaryota > Metazoa > Platyhelminthes > Polycladida > Euryleptidae > Prostheceraeus > Prostheceraeus crozeri. Next base: position 97,741 of record CAJQUW010002527.1, on the reverse strand, counting down.
GTCTATCGAGTTCTGTCGGGTTACTCTTCTTGTCAGACAGGATGAAAAAACGCATGTTAATCCAATGGGATGCAGATTGCAGTTTTTGGAAAAAATGGAATTTTTTATATTTACTCTTGTCAGCTGAAAAGTGCTAAGCACAGAGTCATCCCTGTCTATGAAGCCAAGCACATTCAAATTTTGCAATCAACACAAGTATCTTGAGCATTTCATTCGACCTTTAATCACATTCTCCCATACATTGCCGATCAGAAACATGATAATAGCACATGTACTTCATAGGAAATGACCTCTGAAGACATTCCATGTCAAAAAATATGGCTTTATACTTTGCATTTCTAACTTAAGAGAACACATAGAAAATTTCCATTTTACCAAAAAAACTGCAATCTGCGTCCCATTGGATCAACGAATGTTTTTCTTTGATCCTGTCTGACATGAAGAGGAACTAACTAGAACTCGGCAGACGCGCAGATTCGTAGTAGGCATAGAGTACACATCATCCTGTGACAGTCTCATTTTCAGGCTCGTTCCCTGCAGAAACTCACTTTGGCTGCTGCACTCTTAACCCGATCAAAGTCTAAACCCAAGTCTCCTGGACGTAGAGCGAATACTCTACAACAAGACCAATACGAGCACTTGCCACGAGTACTATAGTTGCTAGCCACAAAAATCAGAACATGCTCAAGTTGCGATGTCTTAGTTTGTGTTAATTATTTTGAATCATAGTTCGCTTTACGTCCGTGAGATTTCGGACGGGTAAAGCCTAAGACTTTAAAAGCAAATACACTCTACACTCTTGCTAAACAATCAGTGCAAGGGAATGCGAGTCCAGCCTAATTTGCTGGATTTCATTTCAGTAGTCTGGCAATACTGTGTGTTTAAAAGTTTAGTTAACCCCTTTAGACAGTGATTTTCACTATCTTGGGAGAGTTTGATGCTGCAAAGTATAATTTCTTTTGAATATTTCCTTTCCAAAGACTGAACTTCTGGTCTTATGATTTTGGCTGTGACTCATAACACTTTATTTCATGAGTATGCTAATACTCAGGATAAAATATATGCAACTTGCAAAGTAGGTGATTATCTTGATAGCTCAAGGAAATATAAGCGGTTCGAAGACATGCAAACATTTAGTGAAGCATTCAATTTCACCCATTTTCATGCAATTAGTTCTTCAGGGATGTCGCTATTCCTTTTCTACACACAGATCTACACCTAAGAGAGGACGACAATGGAAAGTTCTTCCTTGCAAAAAATCAAGGGGCAAATCTAGATCCAGTCTGCTTAGCGCAAACTCTCGAAGAAGGCGAAGCGCAGGCGCAAAAGCACTTTCTTTATAACAAAAGAAACTGTTTCACTGTTTCGAATCTATCACAACTCTTTGGTGAGGCTCAAGTTGGCCTTTTAACAACATCCATTCCTTAAAAGTTGGCAATAAGATTCGGCCACCTTGGCTTCAAAATTTTTTGAGCACACATGTTGAAATGTCTTGAGCACACATGCATGCTGCGATGTTTGGGCGGGGTACAGCGATGTTGGAAAGGTGACAGATATGCTCCACATGATAGTCGGCTTCAATCCAGAACTTTCCACGCTCTATGGGAAATAATTAGAGGCACGTCATGTTGTGCTTCCATTTAGATCATGAGCATAAATTACAACTACTTTAGCACTTACTACCGCCTCTGATATGATTCCAGTTTAAAGTCGAATATTTGCTTTTCCATTTTTGCAAAGCACGAAAACAATGATGGTTTGACATTGCCTCTCCCCCTTACTGGGGCTTGGATTAAAAAATGCAAGTTTTAGTGCTTTACGTATTTGCGCAACGCCCACCTCGAAGATTTAAGCTCAGTTTTAACAATTTGCTGACTAAACCACAACATGACAGAAATGCTACATGGTAACTAGGGACTGATAGAATGTATAGGAACTTACTTTGTGATGGACTATGTCTCTTTTCGTATCCCTGGAGTAAGCGAGACATCAAAACTGTTCTGTTGGTGAGAGGTAGATCTCCTGTAAAGTCGGCTGAGTCAAGTATGACAGCGAATAACCACTTAAATATGCAGTATTAAACATATTATGGGAATGCACCTCCCCATTTAGTGATTTATTGCGCTAATCTGTGGTGTTAATCTTCCACACTTGCTCATGCTAAGTAATGCAAGGTAATCCTACTATGAATCAGCAATAAAGGAAAGTCCTTGAGACATCATGTTATAATTCTTATTTACCGAAAAGGGTTGCTCTCCAGGTAGAGAGACGGAATGCAACCGGAACTTTGTTAGCATAGAGGAGAGAACTATGCACCAGACAGTTACACATGTAAAGAGAATGGAACAAAATCACAACATATGGTTTCTGGGAAGGTGGTGCTTCATGCATCTTTCAATGTAGAATATGATAAGAAAGGTAAAAGTGAAAAGACAAGAATAGTAGGAGGCAGAACACAGAATCCACTGATTACTCAACGAGTGCTTCGTTGCAGTTCGAAAACAATGCAGTTTCCGTGTCCCAAGACCAATTCCAGTGCCTATATAACACTGGAAAGAAGCAATCTGACTAAGCAACAAATTTAGGAACTGTGCATCACCAGCCATACTCGGAGCCTTCCTGCAAGTGGACCTAAGTCGGAGAGAACAACCGAAGAGATAACGAAAGAGCACAAAAGAGCAGTGAGACCAGCATGCATTGAGTAATCCGAAGTAACGAAGCATGTTTTCGGGAGATACCAAAACATCAACTTTAATGGCATGAGGGTTTACGAAAGGGAACAGTTTTGGAGAGAGATTCGTGCACTGAAGCTACAGCTAATGGCCGATTTCCATTGAGGTCGCATAGTCGTCCAGCCGCACCCCTGTCCGTCGATTCGTTGTTCTGATTGGTTCAATCGTGACAGTGACGGCGTCACTCAACAAGAGAAAAATGGTTTCCATTGATCGTCAAGGGAACCACATCGCTTCTCCTTTGACGACCTTCGTTATCTGGTTTTGTGTCCATGACTTTCACCAACGATGAAGCTAAGCGACTGATAGTTATTTTTAGGTCTTAAAACCAAGCTCAGTGCACGAGTGTGAGAAAGAAATCAATGTCCTCCGATAATCAATGAATGAATCACACATAATGAAATCAAAAGAAAATTTGCTACCTGAAAATTGGATATTTCGCTTAACCGTGAAGCGGCAATGAATGCGATGGTAGGGTAGAATGCACGCACGCATGCGATAGGGCGGCTGGACGAATATGCGACCTCAATGGAAATCGGCCTTAAGTCTTTCAACCGCACCAAGCATGTTCTGCGCAATCAGTGGATTCTGTGCTACTGCACTTTCCTGTGCCTTCTTCTGCTTTTTGTGTTCATTTTCTTATTTTTTTCAGTATGCTTGCTCCTACTGTTTGTCTCGACAAACTTAATAAGCAAACTTTCTTAATAAGCCTTTTGAATTCTTACGATTCCATCACGTAATATGCTTGTGACATTCATTCAATTTGATCAGCTGAGAGAAGAAATTCATTCGTCAACCGTTTGCGACGGCTGCAGGAACTCTCACGCCAAGAGAGAGATTATATAATGTCCCAAGGACTCTGCTTTGTTACCAATTGATTATGTTGTTATCAATTGTTACCAATTATTGTTATTTACTCAATGATGCCCATACTATGATGGGGGAACGGAGCTATTTCCAACAGATTTCAGCAGAGCAGGAAATCCCGGATATCACAGTGTTTATTAGTGACAATCACTCTCATGATTATCAACAGATGCGCTAGGAGTGAAGTTCAATTAGGCTTCGAATTTCGACTCAAAATGTAATTTTTAATTTCCATATTTCAAATAAAATTGATAGTAATTCAATCAGAAGGTTGCTTCAAGCATCCACTTCAGCAATCTACAAATCGGATGCTATTCAGTCACTCAGGAAAACGGCTGATTGCCTCAATTTTGTGACCGGATGTGATTCAAACGTAGAGATGCTTTTGATTGATGATGATAATGAAAAATAACTGCAGAAAAGTTGGTTTAAGTCATTAAGGATAATTGGATAAAATTCTGCATGACAAGCAAAGGAAAACGTAATTTACAAATTGAGGTAGTGTATCGGATTGTCAAGTTTTAGAAGCTAATTGATCAAAAATTGACTTTTGTTTATAACACTGTCTGTCATGTCCATATAATTAGAAATGCGTCGATGTAGATTTTCAAATTGGCTGGAATATACAGGGTGTCCGAAAGTTCCAGTCACTTTATATTTGGGCATTGTGCTATTTAAGGGAACTGATTTGACCTTGATATCATAGTATAAAATGTTCCTTTGCATGGGGTTTTATGTGGAGAAGCATGTGCATGTCATTAATAGGTCTCGGTTAAAGTTGAATTATATTTCAATGTCTAAATTTTACCAGGAATTAATTCATCTCATAAATAAGCAGATATTCTACAGACCATTGTATCTAGTTAATGGTATTTCCACTCGCATTCTGAGGTAAAGCATGGAATATTGAACAGCTTTCTGTGTGGACAAACAAGAAAACGGATAAGAAACAATGATTAATGCTTTGCTTCCGACACCGTTGATTGCAACGAAAATACACCTAAAGCCTAAATCAAGATCTAAATTTTGAATGAATCTCATGAGAATTTATTTCACAGATCACGGTCAGTTGATCTTTGAGAAGAAAACATACAAATCCTATGAAACTGTTCATAGGAAACACTATTTATTTGCAATTGTTGGACAAATTTGCATCAAATTGCATTTTTGACATCCATCTATTTCAAATACATGTCTTCCATATACACTTCATGTAGTAAATCAACATGCTTATATTTCTAAATATGTGCACTATCATAATCTAATCACTGAGAAGCATATATGCGGTTGCATAATTTCGTCATCATTCAAGGACTGGACTTTATTTTTAGATTTTCACCGGCCTATTGCCCTATTAGTCCGGCAGCCAGAGCGAGTTCTTGCAGGAAATTAGGAATGCGATGAGACTTTCACAGAATGATTTGCACTCCAACTACAGAAAATCTGAGCGTCTGTCGTGTTCCAACAGATTCCTGAATTCTTGTCAGACAGAAGCATAGAAAAGCTCATTCCAATGGGACGCAGATTGAAGTTTTCGGAATAATGAGATTTTCTATGTTTTCTCTTATCAATTGAAAACTGTTAAATCTAGAACTATAGCTTTTGACATGGAATATCTTCTGGCAATTTCCCAATTTCCTTTTTTCCGAATGTGTTAGCATCATGGTTGTGATTGGTGATATTGGTGAAAATGCGGTTGCATGTGGCTAAAATGGGCCAAAATGTTGTGTTTTTCGACATTAGAAGACTTTCCGATATTAGGAGACCTGAAGACATAATACATTTCACCTAATCAGATAGAACATAGAAGACATCATTTCTATCGAAAACTTAAGTCTCCGTCTCATTGGATTTGCATGTGTGTCCTTTGATTCCGTCTGACAGGAAGAGGAACCAGGTAGAACTTGGAAGACACGCAGATTCGTAGTAGCCGTATAGGTGCAAATCATTCCGTGAAAGCCACTTTTCGGCATCATTCTCTTGTACAAATTCTTTGTAGCGACCGAACCATATGAGAAGATGCTCACAAGCAAAAGAAATGTTATTAATGAATGTTGGATTAATAAATCAGTTAGCAATTCCATTTGAAAATTAAGGTTTTATGAAAGATACTATCATGGCAAGTCTGTGGATTTGTGCAAGATAGAAAACATAAGCATAAATCAACCTCAGACAGGACAAATAATCACCCGTGTTTTCACAGCAATTAGTATTAGAACAAAAAAATTTGAGTGATCTGATCTCCGCAACAAGCACTGCAAGATTCGTACTTAATCTTGGAGCATTCCTTCTGTCGTAATGTCGTTCATGCATCAATCTGAAAGTATGAAACGCAGTAGAAAGTTTAGAACTTCTTGATAACAAGTATTCTTCATACATATGCATATGACTCGATGTAATATATGCAATTTATCATAGGACATTTGTTATTTGATCAATTCAAAAATAAATATGTAGACTAGATCCCACAACCACTTTGTTACATTTCACTGTATATACGAGGCCCGAAAGTCGCCACAAAACATTGACAGCAAAAGTTAACGAACAAAACTGCGAAAATAAGTCAGCATCGTATTCTACGGACTTCATCATTTACTACGGACACCATCGTATACTACGGGCCGGCCATCAGAAATTTTCGTACTCTGATTGGTTAAGTTAAGTTTCAAACTTCACTGTCATTGTCTACGATATCTCTAAACTACATTGTGATTGGATAAGTTATCTCTAAACTGTTCTTTGATTGGTTAGTAAAAGCTCTCTAAGTTTTAGGGAATTTCGTGACGAACAGTACTGAAGAACTTCTCGGCATGAATTATTTAGTTTGATGACGCATTTGTGGTGACTTTCATGACCACGCATTTGCAATAAAGTCAGCTCCGTTGTCAAGGTTCAGATTACCTTTGCCTCAGCAATATTAAAGCAGCAATAATAAAGGAATTGATTTGCAAATAAACACGTCAGTTAGGCAGAGATTTCGGCCCCTAACAGTTGACGTTGCTTTCAATAATCGCGACTGAATGCAACTAACTACAGTCACAAAATGAATAGAATTGTCCTTACTGTCTAGATCATTAACATTACTTCAATCGTCTGCTTTCTGAATGAACGAAATGACAACTGGGTCTAACAGCACATCACCCCATCGTTAATCGAAACTGATTAGCTGTCACAAATTTCTAGTCGTTCTTTAGGGATCTACTCTTCATACAGAAAAGAATGTGTGAAAGAGTTCGATTTTCTAACGGTTGAAGACTCCTCTGTCCACGTGCTGTAGGAGCCTTGATTCTGCGTAGTGCTGCTTCTGCGTGACACCTGCATTTTGTTTTGTCTATTTTGTTATGTTTTCTTTTGCAAAGTTCTCTAGAAAGTATTTTCAGTGTAGCATCATTGTCTGGACATTGAATAAACAACTGAAGATGCAGAATTGACCTATAGGAAGATCAAAATTAGCTATATTTTGAAAAGCAAGGTTTTCTAAAAAAATTGCATTGGTAGTCTGAAACTCTCCATTTTGATGTGATAACTTTTAAAGAAACGAGCCAATTTTCAGTATGAGGACAATATTTGATTAATGTTGATCTGTAAATCAAAGAATCGTCATCCACTTTATCATAAACATCGAGAAAGGACTTGCTAATTTAAACATCATTATACATGTATATAATCATGCATAATGTAGCCTGCTTATGAAAGATTTTTAGTAGTGACACAATCTTTCTAGCCTTTTCCTTATGAACACTTGCGTATCTTCAGGCGGTTTCCTGAAACTACTGAAAGTATTTAAAAAATTGCAAACATTGTCGCAGCGGGAATAAAGTTTGAATTCATATTTTGTATCACGATGATGAGAAAGCTAGAGCAACGAAATGCCATCTTCGAAAGATGGGCTATGTCGAAATAGAACAATCTTCTCCGAGCAATCAGATTAGGAAGTAAGGACAAGAAATAAATGACGAAGAGGACATGCCAAGGATGTCATCCTCTTGTGTTAGACAAAGATATATTACTGTTGATATCAGATGAGACGGGTGTCTCGTCTCAAAAGTCAGCTAGTTTGTATTTATTAGACCGGATTGAACATCCCTGAAATTATCAAAAATCATCAACAAAGATACAAAATTGTCATTTTTTTACAAACAATATTGAATGAAAACCTTAGAGTGAAAGTGTCTCTTTGAGACTTCACGTGCGGTCAGAGATTTTATGGAGTTTGTGGACACCTTAACTCGTAGACACCAAATTATGCTAAGTCAACTCCAAATTAAACCACCTGAAGTCCATTTTGAAATATGTCAAATCCTATGGTCAAATAAAAGCAACTAAAACCATGCGCATTATTGGACTATATTAAATCGAATTAAAACAGCTCGAGCCCAATTTGAAATAAGTAAAGTCCAAATTGATGCAACTCACGTCCAAATTAAGTAACCCTAAGTATAATAGACATAAGGTGAGTCCAGATTAAAACAATATTTACATAAGTCTTATTTCAATGTGAACTCAAATTGCTTCAATTTGAAGACAGCATAATATAATATGGTGTGGAAGGGAAGCTTCGCATCCTGCAATGCTAATGAAATGACACAATCTACTGACATAGCAACATAACCATCGAACAATAGGCAACCATTTTGACGATAAGCACGTCAACATGTGCAATGCTCCAGTGATTGCTAGCAATCGCAATGCTAGCAGCTGGATCAGACAGCAAAGAGATACAGGCGATGTCAAATTCTCCGGATAAGTTTATGAACGCATTTCCTACATCTGCAATCTTTCAAAATAGGGATTAACTTTGGGGCTCGCCATTAACTATAATTCTGCCGGCAGAAAATTAAATCGATTTAATTGTTCTGCTGACAGAACGATCAACTAACTTTATGAACGACGGTGTAACACCGAATGAATATTCTGCCGGTTTTGGTGTTGTATCGTCGTTCATAAAATCGGCCGAATATTCTGACGGCAGAATATTAAATCGTTTTAATTTTCTGCCGGCAAAATTTTGGCTAATGAACAGCCTCAATATCGACAGAACATGTGCACAATGACTTGGATTCTTCAAATCTGAAGGAATTGCGATGAACGGAGCATTTTGAAGGAATTCACAGCAATCCGCAAGCGATGAAAAACAATATTTCCCACTCAATCAATGTACTGAATTATTTCTCCTTTCCTGGATGTACTTTGTTGGAAATGGCTTTGTTTTATCTTTGTATTAATATACTTCTAGTATACCAAAGCGTTTAAATAATCTAATTCTGAGCATACAGTGTACAAAGTATGTCAGAATTACACGATGAAGACGTATGGCTCACGTTCATACCTTAGCAAAGTGGTCATTGTGGAAGAGGAAGGACGTGGGATAGTTGGCAAACATCTCATTTCCAAGAAACTCCATATTCTTCTGGCCTGGCTAGAATCAAGTAGGCCTATATGGTCGTACCGAGTGCAATCGAAATCAAAAAATCAAGTACAATCGTTCTTTGAGTTCCACTAAGCTTCATCTGATTTTCACATGAATATAATACTTAAGTTCATGCTTGATTCCCAGCTAGCAAGCCAATTTTCGTGGTTGTTCCTGTCAGCATGACGCATGTGGCCTAGCTGAGACGGGTCCTATTAGATAGATTGGAGCCAACAGAACTCATGCAGATATTCAGTTCCTTTCAAAGTCATATTGCTGCACAGCTGCATTCGTGTTGGTGATGTATTGTCAATTATTTTATCACAGCAATCCTTCTCTCCAAGGGAAAATGAGAAAATCACGTATTTAACTAATTTTCATAATTATACCTACCATTGAAGATGAGTTCGAGTGACTAAAAGTCGTTATTCGTGAGGTCCCTGCTATCGGAGGAACGTGTGTCCATGGCGTGATATCATTTTCACATTTTCAGTGGCTACGTCAAGGATACAGAATAGAACTCCGACTCCGGTAGCATACCCACTATGCACAAACATGTGAATTTGTTAATGGCGTCATGTGGGAAGACATAGTTAAAGCGCATTCTTTGATATTCAAAGGAAAGATCTCAATTTTATATTTGACGCAGTAAATGAAAATGTAACCGTAATATGACCACCAAATTTCCGCTACACAGCAGCTTGCTCACGGTGAAGTGCACTAAAATGGTAATTAACAATACTGAACGGCACATTGTATAGAAAATGGCCTATTGTTATATAGAAATCATTTCATGTCGTCGGTTGATGGTTGGACGAAGTTTTTCTATTGCTGACGCTTCCATTATATTATGCACTATACTATTGGTATGAGGTGGTTGGGTGATGTTGTCATTGTTCGATTTGAGGACACTCAATTCGTTCGATGGATCGAAAACCATATTATTCGCTAAAGCGCTTTTCGGTCCAGCACCGCTGGCCATTTTCAAAGCAATGACATTTATTATGCACAAATTCAATTAAAGAACCATTGTGGACTAGGAAACGCAACAGCCAAAATCGTGTATTTGTGGACAATGGACATCTGTATGATGAAATTCTTTGATGTGCCGCTTTTATACACTCCCTGTTACACTGTCATAAATTTCCAGTCTTTTATAATGTCCCGTTATCATATCATGCTATATCCACTTCTTGGGTGTCCTCAAATCGAACAAAATATACTGTACTATGTTATTCATACATATATAACATGTGAATATTATGCATATATATTACTCTATGCGATAGGCTCAAATTTTTACTTAGGGCCTAACTTTTAATTGAGTACACTGCAAATCAGATAGTTCTAAAATGGTGAAACAGCGGATCATCAATGATTTGAATTAACCTCTGATCATCCGTGCATGCTAGGCCTACTTATAGGCTTACGGCTATATTTGTATTATTGTTATCACTATATTACTTCTATATACACTAATTGCTTTACAAATGTCCGCTACTGTATTTGAACTCCTTGGGCGGTGACTTCAATATTGTTTACAGTAAATTATAGATATAGTCAGTTGAAACAAAGACTTCTTGTAAATTTGGTTGTCACTTTGGAAGATTGAATAAGCAATTAAATTTACCGTCAGGAAATTCCTGTCCTGTCTACACAGAAGTCTACAAAGATGAATGACGTAAGATGACAACATCAATGAGATTTCCTCAACTCGAATAGAGATGAATTAATTCAATTTGTTATCTTCCTCTCCAAGACATCATTGGGATATTTGAAAGCTCAACTTAAGTTCATGGGGCATCGCATGTCGATCAAAATAATGTGGTCAGGATTCCTTTGATGTCAGCCGGTTATCTGTTCAGCAACAGACAGCATTGCACTATTTCCAATTGCATAGATTATTTACTCGGAAACTAATGAAAATTTGCCCATAGGACACTCCACTATGATGACACGCGTTGGGAGCTTTCCTTGCTTTCCATAATTCATCTTTAAAACGAAATGAGCGTCAGTTCATTAGAGGAAAATACTAACTCAAAAAAATGGCACATAGAGGAGGACAACTAATAGCACCATATAAAGCAGCACTATTAAATAAATAGAATTAATATAAAATTGCTCTACAAAAATTGCAAAGTCATATAGCCCAGCTCTACATTGTTCAACACTACTGTTAAAGTCGTACAAGTTTCAAAGCAAAATTGCAGCTATTCGAGGGACAATGTGTTCGTGATTTTTCAGGTGCATGTTTAAATTAGAGATAACTAAAATACAAACGTGCACTAAAAGTAAAGCGCAAAATACTGAATTGATGGATCAAAACATAGTCAATATTCCACGTGCCCTTTAACCAGTTTTGATTAAGCCATGCAACAATTGAATTTCATTTTAGTAATTTTCTTCCGATCCAAAAAAACTGCAGAATTCCATGATAGAAAATAGGCAGACTGGTACATGATACACAATGAACACGGGTTCTTTCAATGACATAAAAGTTGATGAACAGTGCCGATCGGCCGAGTTACAAAAGATCGCTGGCATGGCGATGTCGTACACGAATAGAATCGGCCAAATGGAGACAATTATCTGATTATTTAGAATGTTTTGTAAAGGATATTAAAGAGAAGCGAAGTGAAAATGTTGAATTCTGTGAAAGATTATGAAAATGGGTTCTGGGAGGCATAGATAATCTCTTTTGGCAAGTCAATAGAAGGCTACTCATGTGAGGATTTGAGGTTATTCTTGCTGATAAAGAAAATAACTACTCTGAGAGATTTTCTTTGCGTGATTGTTGGAGGAAGGACTTTTGGAGATAGCTTCCGTGACTCACTATGCAGTCTCCTCTGAAGAGGGTAGAAGGAATAGCAAAGAAAGAAAGAATCAGTTGAAGTCTTAATCTTTATCCCTCTCTAGAAAATTGCTGACTTACTGATGTCCTGAGCAGTGTACAACTGGCTAGAAATTTTCTTCTGCAATGTATAACTGCATGCTTACTTTATCTGTTCCACAAAGTTTTGCACCATATAGTTGAATATTTGATGCCTTTGATTTCAGGTAAATTTATCTACATTTATCTTTGAGCAATTAAACATTTATGCATTCATCGTGAATGGCGTCAGTTTACACCTCTTGTGAGAAGTGCATTTATGATATTTTGCTTCTTATTTCTGTGAACTTCTCATGATTCTCAAATCATGTGATCATCATTCCCGAACTCTCCTGACCTGGTCACGGAAGTCCATTCCTAACTAAGTACCAAAGTCACAGTTTTACGCAATTTTTTTACTCTCGTCAAGTAAATGTAGCAAGAATTATCATGGATAATATGCATGAGGATAGAAATATCAAACATAAACGAGGCTGTGTATGCTAGCAGAATAATTTTAATCCTTTCCATAGAGAGTGAACTCTTATGATTTCTCATCCCACCGAAGGAATTTTATAAACCACATAATGGTTTCTAGATTTCTATGGAAATACCAATGGAGCATTAGGCCAAGTTTCCAAATTTGTCAGATCTCAACAGATGTAACCAATATGAGAAATATTTCGGTCTATTGAGTCTCATCAGCTGTGAACAGGTTCGCACCAGATGGACTTATATCTCCAGATGGAGATATCGCTACGATGGAGTTAGAGGACGTGAAAGCATACCGGCTAACCACAAGGGCACAAGATCATCTGTTGAAAACTTGAATTAGTCAGGTGCTAATTAGATTTATTTCTATTAATGTAGAAATTACTATTTGATTAATAAATTTCATCTTGGGGGATAAAAAGTGAACCACTGACTTGATATAAAGCAAATGAGCCTTGTTTATACTCGGCAGCACATTATGCTCGGAACCTTTCTTCCATGTGGCCGAGTTGTCATTTATCCACTCTCATTGATTTTCCGCTGAGCGTTTAGCAAGATTGCAGAGTGAACCTATTTGAAAAGTCTCATGTTCGACCCGACCAAGGTTTGAAACAAGGTCACCCGGACGCATAGCGGAAACTCTACCACAAAGCCACAGCGCCGGTCAGCTAGTAAAGCAACTAGTGTCAGCACTAATATTAGCATGGTGAATCCTGAATAAAGCAGCGAGCATTAAGGTATGAAGACTGTCAGTTAACACAGCGCACATACTGCGAGAGCTGCTGACATTTTCTTCCAAAATTCTCTCACGAACTTCTTACTATTTTTAATTTGTATGTTGTCACCCATCAGTAAAACGGCTATTCTAAAGCTGTGACTCCAGTCGTCTTGCAAGTTATGGAGCGTCGAGTATCGCAAATTTTTATCTGTTTATGTAGATTCATTTACTTAATTACTCAAAATGAGATTTGTCATTTTTATGATTGTGATTGCACCTTCAGGGCAAATTTCTCCCACGGAAGCTAGAAATGCGATATTTCTTGGAGTAGTTCGCTTGTCCGGTTTGCTGCTAAAGATAATGAAAACGTCATGACAGCAGATGTAATTGTTGGAATTAAAAAAACAGAATGTCCTGATTACAAAATGACATTCACAGAATTTCTTCTAGGTGCAGCATGGCTTCAGTAATTAGACTTCTCAAGGTTCAGCACCATTGACTTAGGTCGGTGCCTGACTGAGCAGCTGAAATTGCCATCAACAAACATCTGTCCAATCTAGTCCCTCTAACTTACGCAAACCGACTAGTCACTCTTCTATGGATAAATCTGTCAGTTGAAGTAAATGCTGAACAGTAAGACTTTTGCTGAATAGATATTGAACCGATGCATGGGAGTTCATAGTCAGCACTGGTCGAACGAGATGAAATAGTTCGATAGAAACTAAAACAACAAGAAAATCCGAGATACGTCATGCACATAAGTGATATGGATTCCGTTTGCGCTTGCCGGAAAGCAATTGAAGAAGAAATAAGAAAAGTCTATCTCAATTCACAATCTGCTGCTTAAATCACAAAGTCACTAAATAAAGCGTGTTGTACCTAGAAGAAATTCAGTGAATATCATTTTGTGATTAGGACAGTCTGTTTGTTTATCTGCAACAATTATATCTGTTGTGTGGCGTTTTCATTATCTTTAACAGCAAATTAGTCAAAGGAACTGCATCCAGAAATATCGTATTAGTAGTTAGAATTGCGGACGCACTGATAGTGGATGCGAACATGGATTGGAACATGTGTTCCGAATTGCCAATGCGAACATGTTCCGAATTGCGAATGCGAACATGGATATGAACATGTTCCGAATTGCGAATGGATGCGAACATGGATAGGAACATGTAAATAGGAACCGCGTTCCGATTGATAGGCGAATTGAGATCATACTCAATGATTCGGAACGGCTTGTTCCGAAATTGAATTAGAGTATGTGAATTAGAATAGGGATGCGAACATCTATTTCGGTACTTAAACAGGTGTTTGTTTTGAGACTGCTTGCTCGAATGCGACAATTGTGGCCATTGTGACTATGATGACAATTTTATTTATTTTCATAACTAGGTTAAGTTATAAATACGTGGAAGTTGCTTGATGGTTAGTTACCCAATTTCATGGATTGTTGCAAGAGACCTTGGTTATTCGCTAAAGGCTATAGAAACTGTTACAAATCTAAATGAAAATATCAAAGCTGGTGATTTAGTTGAACGACTAATGGATCTGGATGAGCATACCATGAATGCTAAATTGGATCGTAGTTGGATAGAAGATTTCTCAATGCTACATTATAAAGACAGTGAAATTAGGAGGATGAAATTGGAACTTTCTGAAACGGAGATAAAAAAAGTGAAACCTTCAATTGATTTATCAAAATGTTCTAACAATGAAAGTGACTTCAGAAAGAAATTAGAAACAGAGACGTTTAAACTATTATGTGAACGGAACTGCATTAGGTGTTTTGGACGGGAAAAATCCCTTCTCTTGTTACCATGTTCTCATTTTGTCATGTGTTCTACATGCTATATACCCTTGGAAACTACATTTTGTCCCCTTTGTGATGAAGAAATAATTTCAACAGTCACTGTATATCGTTCATGATGAGTCATCATGCGTGTCTGTGATTGGTTGCTATTGTGCAGCTTTTGTATATAAGGTTATCACACTTCTATTACAACCATACTTGTTGAGGATTGTAGACATTAATAAACATGCCATTTACCACGATCATTCCTGTTTCAATTATTCACAAAGACAATCTGTTTACTAGCAAGATTTTCTACTCTGCAAATGATGTTATTGGTTACAAAGCTGATCTCATAGATCTGATGGAGGATATTGTCACATTCTATCATTGTGAAGATGATATTGAACTTCAGAAACTCTTAATGAGGACATTGACCAATGCCCTTACGCGAGTACTACGATTTTGGCTCGATGAAGTGTTCAAGCCTCTGAGTTTGACGGAAGCTATTCCACAGAGTTCTCGTTGCTATTGTGAAATGAGAACACGGAAATTGAGGACTTGTTTGCATGATATAACCGTATTTAGCCACTATGAGGAAAATGGTGGTAAATTCAAGGTGGACATGTTTACCGGACCCCCGTCGATGAGCGTCAATGTGGCAGTGCAAGATGATCGGGACATAATCAAGTTTAGAGCGTACTATGCTAATCTTTTAAAAGTCTTCGCTTCAAAACCATGCTGTTCATGCTGTCCTCTATCAAAGGATTTAATGTGTAATATAGAACAGCTTATAACTGCAACGACACAGACCTTGAGTGATGTTGATGACTACGACCTACCATCTGTTACCGTTTGACTTTATTGCATGGAACTAAGCAAAAATGTATATTTTTATAAATGCTTTGCTTTTAACACAATAAAAATGACTGCAAAACGAAAGGCATCTTTTTCTCGGAAGAATGGTTCTTTTAGACCTTCAAGTCAGTTTAAGAAGGCGTTGCGAAAGTTAAACAGCATGCGAAACAATAAAGTTAAGTGCAAATTAATTCAAAACTCCAGTGATGATTTCATTCGTGATTTGGCTTTTGCAATACACAAATGCCTCCCAATATACAAGCCTTTATTGAGTACTGATTCTCTAAACAGCATTAGAAAATTTTCAAATCCAAGAAGCAGTGATATGAAAAGGCGGAACTTAGTTCAGCGTGGAGGTGGTGGGTTTTTGAATATGTTGAATGATATTGGAAACAGCATTTACAATGTACTCAACAGTCCACTAGGGAAAGTTGTGGCAGGTGCCGCAGTGTTGCTGTAGACGACGAATCATGGATTGACACGTCATCATTGATTGATGACTCATGTGAATATGTATATAAGAGAGACGCGCTTGTACTCTTTAATCACTTTCAAGCTATCATTCATCACTGACGGTTGAAAAGCTCCGAATAAGTACAACATTGAATTATGTTGTTATAGCAACATGAGACAAATGCGAGTAACCTTTCCGAAATGGCAGCAGATGATACTCAAAACCATCGACTCTTTGGCGAAGGAATGCGTTGTGTTGCCCGAAAGTGCTCCTACACATTGGAGGAAGGCGTTAGAGGAAGGAAGTGGCTATAAGGATTTACCCGAGTTCGATACGCTATTCTTGAAATTGTCCGATCACTTTCAAGCATTCGATCTACTTGGAAATACAATGGAGTGTGATGATCTGAAGCGCGGACGATACATGGGTTTAATACACGTCAACGGTCTATACATTGGTGCTCACGGCTCAACCGGAAAAGTGGCATCGTTACAAATGAAAGTTCTACAGTTGGTTTATGAGCCAATGCCGATTGATAAGTGTCTAATCACCATCGATAAATCTACTTCAAAAGATGGGAAGGATGTTGAAGAAAGCAAAAAGCGGGGACGGAAATCCAAGGAAGGGAGTGTTAAGTTGAAATTGAAACGCCAAGATGCTCAAATTGACGCGAGAAGTTATTTTAATGCTGACATTGATGAGGAAACACAAATGCTGTGAATGTGAAATGAAAGTTTCTAAATGTAAATAAAGTTGTTATGGAACATGACTTGTTTTATTCTAAGCAAACTGGTGGGTGTTGGTCTTTAAAGCTTTTGAAATTTCAATATGACAGATTTTCGCCTATTCACTGATCGCACAATGTGTGTGGCCGGACCAAGTCAGTCCGGTAAAACTACTTTTGTAACTCAATTACTACAATTTAGAAATGAGATGTTTAATAAAGAAATTAAAAGAGTTAAATGGTGTTATGGCATATTTCAACCACAACTACATTCTGCACTTCGCCAGAAAGGTTATGATGTGAAGCAAGGGTTACCGACAACTGAAGACATCAAAGCAGGTGACTTACTAGTATTAGATGATCTATTACGTGAAAGCAAATCTTCAAAGGATGTAACTGAAATGTTCATTCAAACTGCACATCATAGGGAAGCTTTTATTATCTATATCACCCAAAACATTTTCGATGGAGGGAAAGAGCAAAGAACTAGGAGTTTGAATACACATTATTTGGCAATATTTAAAAATCCAAGAGACAGCAGTCAGATACATCATCTCAGTAGACAGATATTACCTCAACAACCTAAAGTTCTTTCAAAAATATATGAAGATGTAACTAAGAAACCACATGGCTATCTATTTATTGATCTAACCCAGGAATGTCCGGAACGACTTCGATTTCGAACAAATATCATACCTAATTCCGCTGAACCAATGACAGTTTTCTCGGTTCACAGTTAGTTTTAAGCAATGTACTTTGTTGCCTTATTATTTTCAAACATGTCGTATTCAAAGATGGTAGTCATTCCTCAAGAGGAGTATGTACAATTGACTACATTACAAAGTGCACAGGAAGTCAAAAATATAGATCAACCTATTACGAATCAACTTAAGGAACTAACACAAAAGGATATGGAAATTCAGAAGATTAAGGATCCCTATCGACGAATGCAGTTAGCAGCTGAAAACATTGATGAGAGGCGACAGATTCGTGATAAGTTGCGACGATTTATAACCTTGTCAACACCTCGACCATATCGTGTGCGCGCTGAGCGATTATTTGACTTCATTGATCCACATGTGAAGTTCAATGAGAGAGGGGAGGTAATAGATGAAACAACTGGTGATGTTATTAGAAATAGTCACATAGATGACCTTCTGCAATATGCTGTTAGAGATGTAAGGCGAAAACTAGGTGCACCACAAGGGTGGTCATATTTTCAGAAAATTTTATCTGATCAAAATGTACCACACAATATTATTGGAGGACCAACTGTGAATGAGTTGGACAAGGGTCACTTACAAGATGAAACAAAAAGTAAAACACCCACGATGGCGGTCAAGCGAGAGCTTCATGATCCCAATGATCTTCAACCAAAAACAGCTACTAGGCGCTCAATGCGTGTTGGAAAGGATTATAGTAAATATTAAGCAAATATGAATTAAGCCTTGCTTCTCTCATATCATGTCGTTACAAAAATTTTGCTGTTGTTTGAAATCTGCGCTCGAAGGTAAAGGAGAAGAGGGAATAGAGGTTGATATCAATTGTGTTAGCAGTTGCTGTGGGAGTAATACGCGTGCAAATCAGAACAAAGACGATGAGTACAGCAGTGAAACTCAGAAAGATTTATTACGACTTAAATCACCCCGCAAGTTTCAGTCGTCCGGAGGTTCTAGCTCGTGCAGCAGGTGTGGGGATAGAGAAAGTCAAGAAGTGGTTAAGGAGTCAACCGACTTACACTCTTCACAAAAATGCGAGAAAGCGGTTTCCAACGAGAAAATATGTTGTTAACAATATAGATAGTCAATGGCAAGCGGACTTGGCTGACATGCAACAGATATCACAGTACAATGATGGCTATAAATACATCTTAACCGTAATAGATATTTTATCTCGCTATGCTTGGGCACGTGCGCTGAAATCTAAACGAGGACCAGAAGTTGAAGCGGCTTTTCAGAGCATTTTCGATGAGGGGCGTGTTCCGCAAAGAATACAGACCGATCAAGGGAAGGAATTCGAAAACTCTCATGTTCGAAGTCTCTTTAAAAGTCATAATGTGGAATTGTTTAGTGTCAAAAGTGCTTATAAAGCTGCCATGGTTGAGAGATTCAATCGCACACTGAAGACAAAAATATGGCGCTATTTCACTGCAAAAAATACACATGTTTGGATAGGTGAGCTGCAGAAATTTGTTAAGAATTACAATGAAAGCTACCATCGAATCATTAAGATGAAACCTGTCGATGTTACCCCAGATAATGCGATGGATGTATGGCTTCGATTGTATGATAAGAAAGCGAAAAACATTTCCAATGAAAAGAAAATAAATGTTGGTGATAGAGTTCGGATTTCAAAGGTTAACTCTACATTTGAGAAGGGGTATCTACCTAATTGGACTGAAGAAGAGTTTTTTGTAGATGAAGTAAATACAAAATTTAGACCCACCATGTATAAATTAATAGATTACCATGGCAATCCAATTGAAGGAAAATTTTACTCTTATGAATTGCAAGTAGTAGACAGAAGTGAAGAGGTGTATATGATTGACAAAATAATTAGGAGGAAAGGTCATGGCAATCAAAGGAAATATCTAGTTAAATGGAAAGGATATCCTGATTCATTCAATAGCTGGATAACGCACCAGGATCTACAAAATGTGGAGGTGGGAGACACTCGTAACTTTTAAGCTAATATAGCATGTGTCTTCTTACATATATGAGTTTAACATGTCTACTAACTTCAATATCATTCTTCCAAGCAATAGCAACCCCAAGATATTCCCAAGTAACAAACCATCTCTATACTCTGTTGAATTCGCTAATCCAATTACTCTGCATGGACCCCATGAAGTTGCTCTAACTGAAATTACTTATTACAACGATATCAGTTTGCTAAAGAACAACTATTTTGAATTACATAAAGAAGTACGAGAGAAGGATGATTGCTTTCGCATATTTCAAAATAGTCTACATGGTACATGGGCTTTTCATCATCTAACTTTACATCCTTTTTCAACATCTTTACCATCTGTCCAAAACATGATTAAAATTCAAAAGGCATTTGCAACGTCAACTTTTGATTCTAAGGTTCCCACAATGAGCTTGCAAGATACAGAAAAGGAAATCGGTAGAATGTTTGAACGAATAAATGATCTCTTCAAGCTGACTTTGAATAAATTCTACAAACCAGTCATAAAGGGGTCAACAAAATTGATGAAGGAAGGGAAGCATGTTCTTCTTGTATTAGGTAAGGATTTGAGTCATACTTTTGGGTATTCCAGAACAACTTTCTCATCAAGGTATTGGTACAATGGACGTGGGTGGAATTCGGAGAGGAAAGTCACTGATTTTCGATGTAGAATTGTGCCATTGTATGCATTACAAAAGAGGAGCATCCGAGTAAAAAATAAATTTGAGGTCATTAGAAGTGTTGAAGACTTTGCAAGAAAGTTTCAAGGATCAGTGCCAGAAACGTTAATGACTTGTGAATATAAGAAAGAGAAAGTAACTTTATTTACTGTTGAAAAGGAGGTAGAATTTATTGTTTTTACTAAAAAGACACCATTGGAAAAGTCTGAGTCCGCTGTTATTGAATTCGGATCTGAAATGATTGGGATGTTTAAGGGCCTTGAAAGCGCACCTTGGTTGACAGAGTTAAATGATACATTCAAGGTTCAATTGTCCTCTTCTAAACTCAAAGCATCAACAAATGCTTCATGGGATATCCACGTATACAGCGAAGACATATTGGGTGATGAATTGTCTACTTCCAGTGAACTTGTAAAAAGAGTTAATTTGAACATTGAAAGCTTGAAAACGCCATCTGAATTGTGTACAAAGTTAAATGAGTTTGGTGTAGATTACCTTGATGCAGATGAATATCACTTTTCTTATGATCCACATAAGAAACGCATGATTCTAAAGGTAGGGAAGAACTCTCTTATCAAGCTGGATAGCGTGTTAACGTCCACATTGGGATTCTCAAAATCAACTATTTATGAAGGCTCATCAATAGGCGATACAGCCCCATCACTAGAGCGTGATATAAGTAACTTATACGTCTATTGTAACATTATTGAATATACAAGGGTTGGCGACATTGAGGCCCCACTTCTGCGCACATTTCCTCTCTCATCCGTAAGGAAGCAACTAATCAATCGAGAATTTATTAACACGATGTATGTACCAATGAGCAGAAATGTCATCAATAGAATTGACTTATCAATTCATGATGATACAGGTGAAGTAGTACCATTCTGTGGTGGTGTTACTGTTTTAACACTACACATCAGGACACGAGATTAAGGCTTTACGCTATTGTGGGATCTATAATTATCTACAGGACATAATGTCAGGCATTTACAGTGGTCCATCCTATCAGAGCGGCTATCCCGTGTTTGCTGGAGGTAGACGACAAGTTGGAGGAGGCATATTCGGTGCACTAAGACGTATGGTTCTCCCAACACTCAAAAAGTATGGCGTACCATTCATGAAGCGGGTTGGAAACAGAGCTTTAGACTTTGGTGCAAATGTTGCAGCTGATGCACTTCAAGGGGAGAATATCGGTGAATCCATGAAATTGCGTGCACAGCAATCTGCCATAGACGCATTAGATGATTTAACAAAGACGAGGCGTACAGTTCGGAAGAAACGTAGGAAGTCAAGACAAGTTGGATCAGGTCGAGTTACTAAGCAAAGGCGTAGGAGAAGTAAAAAGCCCACCAGAGCAGCACGTTCTAAATCAAGACGTCGTGTGAAAGCAAGAAAGCGCAAACGAAATTCCACAGCGACTGGAAACAAGTCAAAACGAAGGAAGACAACATATTTGTAAAGCTAATACGATGCAGAGTATCAATTCGGCTTTGTGTTTCTTCGATTCACCACCTCATCAAACTGACATTATTTCCTCAACTATTGTTGATATAGTCCCCACAACAAATATCGATGGTAACCAACAGCCTATTCAGTTTGATATACCTGGTAATCCTCAAGATTATATTGACTGTCAATCCATTGATTTAGAATTGTGTATACAAATTAAGAAGACTGATGGTACCAATATTGATTCAACTAAGGATAAAGTGGGATTGACAAATCTTCCTATTGCCAGTCTATTCTCAGATGTGTATTTAATATTGAATGACAAACAGATTGAAGGAGGGGATCGAGCATATCCCTATGGAGCATACATAAATACAATGACGCAATTTCAGAAGCAAGCTAAACAGTCACACTTGCAAGTTGCCGGCTGGTATGATGATCAGCAAGGGAAATTTGATGAGGTTTCAAATGGAGGTTTAAAAAAACGAATGGAATGGACAGCAGATTCAAAGGAATTATACTTGAAAGGACCTGTCTATCTTGATTTCCTTCGTCAATCTAGATATCTACTATCACAGGTTAAAATGCAAATAAAATTTATTCGTGCAAATCCTGAGTTCGCGTTAATGGCTTTTGGAGCTACAAACTATCAAATCAACATAAGTAGTGCCGTGCTCAATGTAAGGAGAGTAACAATGAACCCGTCAGTCATCAACGAGCATGCGACAGGATTGAGGAAAAGCAATGCAATATATCCAGTTAATCACAGTGTGTTAACAAACTTCACAATTGGTGCGGGATCATCCTCTCATGCCTACCCAAATCTTTTTCCCACTGCGATGCCGAAGGCGGTGTATATCACATTTGTGGAAAATGAGTCATTTATTGGTGCTTTTGAAAAGAATCCATTTAATTTCCAACACTTTAACGTTAGTAAACTAGCACTCTATCAGGATGGAAAATTTGTTGCTTGCAAAGCTTATGAGCCTAATTTTAAAGAGGGTAAATTTGCACGTGAATATGGTTCTACTTTCACTGCACTGAGCATGTTTAACACAGATGATTCAAATGGAATTACAATGGATATGTATAAAAATGGTTACTTCTTCATTATATACAATCTCACAGCAGATGCAGATCTAGGCGGTGAAAGCGTAGGAGTTACAAAGCCTGGTAATCTACGACTAGAGGTGTCATTTGAGTCACCTTTGAAGAAAACAATTACTTGCCTCATTTATGCTATCTATGATAGCAAAGTTGAAATAACGAGAATGCGAGACGTAACTGTCAGCTATCAGAGATGAGTAACTTAAGCAACATACAAATCTTGAGGAAAATGGGAAATGCTCATCCCTACTCCAAGTCAATATTTCTTGATGTCTTTTCTAGAGATAATTTACCTAATTCAATTCCTTTCTATCCTTGTTCGCTTATCATCAATACGGACAGCAACAATCTTCCTGGTAAACATTGGGTTGCAGTGTACATCAATCGCTATAAAGTGGCTGAATATTTTGACTCTCTTAATCTACCTCGCTTACATGACATTGCATTATGGATGAATAGGTTCTCCTGGACGATTAAGAAAGTTACATTGTTTCCACTTCAAAGCAATGTATCTCTCATGTGCGGCGGTTATGTGCTATATTTCATCAACGAGAGACCATTGAAAAATAACTGTAAAAGTGTTTTACAACTTTTTTCGAAAGACTGCTATAAAAATGATGTAATTCTTACAAAGTATATTGAAACTGTTTTGTAATAAAGTTTTATTTTATATGTAAATATCCTTGTTTTATGTTCCAAATCGTTGGGTTTAGAGGGAAAGCAAAACATGTTTACATTTCAATATGTATTTACAAATATACAGTTCTTTTCTAAATATTTACATAGCTACAATGTAGATTTCACAAATATTTTTCTCAAATCACATAGGATGGGAGGAACATCATTTATGTCTTTAATGCCGGTTATCACAATCTTTCCATTATGGAATACATGAACATGATATGGATGCCAGTTAGTCATCTGTGCTGCTGGAAATAGTTCCACTTCATAAGTGAGATTATTTGATGATGTGACTTTACGAAAGTCATAATGATAGTTCAATTCACATAACACAGTCATTGTCTTCACTTCCCATTCAGATAATGAGTCACTAAGTAAATTTTCCAACGTAGAATGTAGATATGGTAGATCACCATCAGTGAAGCCACCAACACACTGGATTGTTCCATTTGGAAAGAATAGGATAGTCACATATTTATCCTTCCTCTGTATCCTCCATGTTAACATTGAGGGTCTTCCCAGATGTAGATTCGTTGTCGGCTTCATCTTGTGTTTTATTAATAACCATTGCTTTCGATTGGGAATGTTCCGCTCGATTTCTTGAAGATTGAGTTTTGAGTTTACTTTTGTAGTTAACATGCGATTCACGACTTCCATCCGCTTGATGTCCTCCATCCTTAATGAATGAAATCATATGTGGTAGTATCTCTTTTGTAAAGTTTCTCCATGTGACGTCACTGAAACGGAAAAATCGATAGTCAATATCTTCTCTCTTTGGTGAACAGACGTATAGCTTGACGGTAGAGTCACACTTTATCCATACCTTTTGATCGAGGGGAATCTTCATCCGTGTCTTATGGTTGTCAATCAGATCAGCGAAGTCTTTCAGTGAAGGTAATGCGTCAAGGCTAATGCAAACGCCACGATGTTTTCCACCACTATTTGTTATTAAGTGACGAAAGACTACTTTCTTAGAATTTGTTATGTGAATGCTTTGTGAGTCATTTAATTTCCATGTTCTAATGTAATGAGGCATGTTTTCAAATATAAACCTAAATTTATTTGTTTGCATAAAGCTTGCTATTTTACATCTCAACATATCGGAATGATGTTGAGTGCTACGTCTTCAATTCATAGTAGGACTACCTATGTTTTAGTAATTATTTCTACACATCGGAAAGATGTAGAAATTTCATTTTATATTTAATCTACCTATATATTATTAAGCATGACTACGCAGAAATGTAGTGATTGGTTAGTTTACTTTGTTAAATTTCTTAAACTTCTACGTCACCTGTAGCAGGAAGGCATCTCCTTCTCTTTGAAGGTGGGGGAAGACCTAAACTATAGTGTCCATATGGTAGAGATAGATTTTTATTTAACCAACAGCGCTTATCCTCCCAAAGTGAAAGTCCTCGCTTTCTAAATGATTTTGTAGTGACTACGTGATTTGTTGAATTTATAATTGTCATTTCCTCATTTGTATCTTTCTCACTGTAGTACACAGTCCTATAATCATTATGTTGTAATTTTTTAACTGCAGCTCTCTGCACTCCTTTTGCCCGCTTGATGCTATCACAAGTTGAATCTAGATATTTCATTGAATACATTTTTGGTTTTAGCAAGATCATTTCCTCAAGCAACTTTCCCGCACACTCATCCTTAAAACAACCTAATCTGGCTCTGTTTGTTACTGAGTATAGTCGGTGATGACTGTCATAGTTTGAAGAGTCAAATTTTTCACCGAAATATAGCAGTACATCCTCCAGGCTGACAGATGGTGAGGTGAACAAACATAGGAAAAAACTATCGGTATCACCTCCACAAAGCCGCGTTCTATTTATCAGTGGACATCTTTTTAAATCATTGTAGTATAACTGGTACATTTCCAATTTGCTGTAGTCAAGTACCGCTTGACCAACATAAATCAATTTATTCAACATTATTGAAGGTTTATACATTTCCATACCAACTAGATCTTCATCAAATATCTTATGCTGTACATAGAGAGGATGATTTGATAATTTTCGACATTGTTCCACGCTGTTTACTAATTTGAATTTTCTCCTTCGTCTTACATTTTCCATTGTTTTACCATATAAAGAATTATTTTTCAACTTATAAAATGACTTTTCAAAGTTGGTACTTGATTGAGCTCTCTTTTGTGAATTCATATCAATGTACGTTCTCAACCATGGCTTTTGTGTGAACTTTATACCGTTGTGAATTTCTGTGATTTTCATACCCATGGATAAATAAAATTTTAATATTGAATAGTGTACAACATAATTTTCCCTATTGAATTGATGAAGCAAGAGTTTTTTAGTTGAACTGAATTTAGTGTCTGGTCTTATTTTCCTATGTAAATCCTTCATATAAGTTGAGAACATATTTTGCTCTACGGTCTGCATCTCTGGCGCTAATGGGAAATCGGCAGTGTCATCATGTATGTTTGCAGGATATTCTAAGTTCAAATCAAAAATATAGCCAATTTCACCATCATCATCGATAGCTTGTATATTTTCTTCGTTTAGAAAATAGCTTACTTCACTATCACTCAACCATTTAAAATTTGAATGTGGTAGACTCTTACTGAGCGAAGAACCGTAAAGGTTATTGACATCAATGTAAGATAAGTGACGACTTTCATTTGTATTATTTTGTAATTCCGAAATGCGTGCACGTGCTCTGTGAATGTTCGTAAAAATCATTCCACCCCTTATTCCCCTTTCGAAGAGATTATGCATACTTTCATCTTGTATGTAGTGTGGAGGATCATTAGATGTTAAATTTAAAGCTGAAGTAAAGATAAGATGTGGAAGGCTAACGAAATGGACAGGATCTACTTCATCTTCACTTTGACTTAGTGACCTAAAAACTTCAAAAATATCTGTCAGTAATAATACATCCAGTTTCAAATATGCAAGCATGTAATCACCAAAATTGTTACAATTGAAAGCAAACCACGCATTACTAGCGTGCTTATATTCTTCATCTGAACAATGTTCACGAGTGAGATCATTATAAAATTCACATTGTGGTGGCAGACATTTTTCTGACAATGTATTTAGACTTTTGAAATAACAGTAGGGAAACACTCCCTTTTGATAAAGAATATCATCTGTTAACAGGGGAAATTCATTTCTTAGTTTTTCTACATGTTCATAAACTTGCAATCCTCTTGCTAACTCACTCAATGATGCACTTAAAAATTGATAAGAATCTAAGAATTTTAACTTGAAGTAGATTGTTTTTCCTTTGTATTCGTTTACAGGGACGCTGGCGGATAGAGTTATATACTTTTCAGCTGTTGCTGCTACTACTTCCAATTTCCATGACTTCTTCTTTCCAATTGCTTTATAGCAAACGATATGACTATCATAATTCTTAAAATTATGGAAGAAGATGGGTAGTTCCCGCTTATTTAGTTTTAATCGAAGATTGCATTTACTGCATATTGTTTGTCTATATCTTCCTGTTAAATGGTCGTGATCTCTTACTTTTATGCAATCATCACTAAATACAGCTTTACATTTATTACAATTTTTTACATTTTTATGTTTTTCTTCTTCATCAGAAGAAAGAGACATTGGTTGCCGGCTTATTGCACGCTGATTATCATATAAGTTTTGAGCTATATTTTCTAGGTGATCCAAGAAGTCCATAATACAATTCTCTCCTTTGAAGACATAATATTTGTTTTCAAATCTGGACTGGAGAGCTTTATGCCAAACATGATAAACACCAACTGCTGCCGGTTTGTGTACTTTATTATCGATGTAGCACTCTATATCTGCATAAACAACTAAAGGAGGACTTAATTGATATTCCATGCTACTTGTGCTTACCTCTAGTTGTTTAGGCATTCTTTCTATTTGTGCCTTTCCACGAACACAAAATTGATAATGTCGCTCCAAAGTTGTCTTATATGTAAACGATTGGGTACATCGATCGCAGAAATGTTTATATCTTCTATTTATTTTTCTATATAATCTTGATAGTTTTCTGATTCCACAATAGTGTGCACGTTCATTGTTTATAATTAGTAGTATATTCACAGTTCGTTTACCAATAAAGTTGCTGCTATATCGAACACCTTTTAGTCCTTTTTCGTAAAGGTGAATGTTGATTTTAATGTCATTATTTTTCTCAAACTTAGGAATATCTTTAATTGATACGGGTGTAGAGATGTCATTCATATTTAGTTCAGATGTCCATTTACTATATGATTTTATCTCATTCCTAGAATATGATACATCATTGTAATGTAGCATTGATAGAACTGAATACAAGAAACAGTCATTTGCATTTGAATGTACATTAATTACAGCCTTCGAATCTTTCAAACTCTTTGGTAGATTAAATACTTCTCCACCAGAAAGTAATGGACTAGTAATAACATTGAATTCTATATTTAGTATTTCATCTATAACCCAATTGCTACCCTTATTTGCAAAAGCTTCAATATGACTTGAGAGACTATTTAAGTTATCTTGGAACCATGTATCATAGTCATAAATATAGTTTGTGGATGATGAAGTAAAGTGTGCGAGAAACGTTTCATCTTCCTGAGGATTTGATCGCACATAACGAATTTGTGCTACCAGACGACCACGTAGTTGAAAATTTTCTAGAAGGTTTGTCACTAAGTTCTCTAATATAGATCGCATACTTAATAAAAAGGAAGTTATATCTACTGTGTGTGCTGATGGTGTGATGTCGTATACACGAGCATGACCGTTGAGCGCGCTTTCGCTGAGACTTACAGTTCCATGATTATTTTGAATATTCATCTCACTATTTGTATTATGCATATTCATATGCTGACGGAATTTGCTTATAGAATTATACGTTTTACCACAGCGGGAGCAGCATTGCATAAAGATCAAACTATTATTTGAAGCGCTGATTGGTACATATCTAGACGTTGATTCAGCAGTACTAGATTTGGGTATTTCACTATCATTAGCTGAGATACTTCGAGGATTTGAATTTAAATTACAATTACTTGGTTGCTTATCACAGACTAGATTGTGTCGCTTTAGATTATCCTGTCGTTTCGTTTCATATGGACACTTCCTACACTGATAAGTTTTTCCTAACTTACAAAACTTTTCATGGCGTTGCAAATTACTATTAAGAGTAAACGTTTTTCCACATTTAGAACAGACAACCATGTTTATTAAACTGGTGAGGATTATAATTTTGCAGACTATATATATATTTTTATCATCCTATGACGTCACAACGATTACTAGCCAATGACATTTGTTCCAATCTACGATGAAATAAGAAGACAGGACTTGTATCAAATTCTTTTTCCATTAAGTTAAAAAGTCAAAGTAAAAGAAATTACAACTTTTGACACTTTATCATGTCACTGTGTGAGAGTTTCACATGCTGGCACTGCTCGCAACAGTCGGACGTTTCCTCCATCCGAGTCAATCTAACTCGTGAAATGAGACCTTCACGATATACGATGTGCATCAGTGTCTCACGTTCGAATTGCCGATTGCCTCGGGCTACAGAAGAGGACAATAGCAAGTTTGACTGTGTCAAATTGCGAACAGACACAATCAAACCCCTATTCTCCTCCCTGAGCTTGCTCTCCCGCTGTTCAGCCATCCGAAGTCGTTGCTGGCACAACTTGAGTTTCTCCTCCAGTCGCTCATCACCTTCTAACGTTTCGTCAAGGTCCACATTATATTCCCGCAGAGGTAATGGAGCGGGAGCAGGAACAGGGACCGGATCGGGAGTAGGAGCAGGATCAGGAAAAGGGACTGGAGCGGGAGCAGGAGCAGAAGCAGGATTAGAAGAAGGGATCGGAGCGGGAGCAGGAACAGGTGACGTAGTAGGAGCTCGTGGTGGTGTGAGAACTCCTCGATGTTCGAGGATCGGCGTGAAAGGAAGCCGAGCGCTACAGTTTGGCGACGCCCGGATCCGCGAGAAGGAAATCTCTTGAGATGCGAAATCAATCACATGCTGAAATGAGAAGAAATAATTGTTTACTATCTATATGTCCTTATAATGAGGATAGAGCAATATAGATCTAACAAAATTTATAAAAATCATACCTCAGGAGTGACACTTGACGGATTGTCCCGAAACGAATTGTTCTGAAAATAGATAACACTGCTATAATTTTGAACCACATTTAACAAGAGAAATCATGAGATTTAGTTAATAATTATGTTATGTAGTCATCGTTAATTTCGATACTTACAAGAGAGCGTCTTGTGTCATCCTCATCAGAAGATGATGTCGCCGATGACGTAGTGGACGTCTCATCCGATGAAGACTCCGATGAGGACTCCGATGAGGACTCCCGTATCGTGTACGGACGCTCTTCATTGTCCTCAACTGATGTGGTCGTAGCCGGAGTTGAGGTGATGCTAGCAGCTCTGGATTTTTTCAGGGATAGGGATCGCATTACCTGAAGCGGTAGAAAAAGATAGAATGTTAACTGAGCAAATGGATGATGTATGATACATTAACAAGTGACGAGAGGGACTTATGAAAACGACTATAACAACTGTACTTACGGGACGTGGAGTACTTGACTCTTCTACCGCACTCAGCTTGGGAACCGGTGGTAGAATTTTGAACAGCTGCAAAGAGAATTAACGCATTATTATACATTGAGGGTGATTAATTTTTATCAACATGTCTTACATTTTTCACTTGAGGCAACTGTTTGTCAACCTTTGTCTTCTTCTTCGCTGGAGGCCTCTCACACTGAAATGTTTTTGAAAAGTTAAATTTACTTCATACATAACGAAACAAATGTTCTTAACATCAATCATTTTTATTTTAAATTTAACTTGTACAGTTATCGGCACTCACCTCTAGATCGCTTGATGAAGAGTCACTATCAATGAATGCTCTTGATTTGAACTTTTGCTTTCTTTTTGTGGGAGGTTTTGCTGGTTCGGAACATTGGCTGAGTACTCCCTCTGCAGCCCTATCCTCCTTCGCGAAAAGCCTTGCCAATTTACTTTTTTCATCCTTTGAGGTTAAATTGCGTCCACCTCTGCCGTTTTCCTGCGCGCAGGATGCGTGTCTTCTGATGAAATCCTTAGACTTGTCGTCATTTGCCATTTCCGTGCTTCGCACGTAGGACCGACAGGTGAGGCAATATACGTAGGTGCAGCCCTCCTTAAAAGTACACTCCTTGTGACCACTTTTACTGGCATGTCTCACCGGCTGCTTACATGTTTCACAAAAGTGAAATATTAACCGCTGGCGTGCGAGGCTTGCATGACGAACCATTTCTGTAAGGCATGAAAAGCGTTTGTTATTATTTTATCTATTAGCAAATGTGAATATCATTTAAGTGACTATTGCATAAATATTGGAAAGTAATTCTACAGTCATTAATTTTCTGACAGAGATATATATTTTTCGAGATAGAAACCGAAAGTCGAAATGTTGAATTTATCTTGAAAAGGGTTGTTTACATATTAACATGAAATTGAAATCAGCTGATGTATTATTATTTTATTTCGAAATGAAATCATAGAAACGAAACTGTTGTTTTGAAAAAGATAAACATTTCTAACTTTGGTTAAACAACTTTTAATTTGTAAATGGTCCACAGACTATCACTTTGAAAACAAAATTAGCATTTGAATTATTTACAAATTTGAAGCACACTTTGGAAATGTCTATCTTTATTTAAACACTTCATCATGTAAGCTTGTGTGCTTTATAAGTTTTGAAAATGCTATAATTAATTATGAAAATTAATAATTCTGTTTAATAATATAACATATAGTGTTCCTAACTTAAGATCCAGCCACATGTTTTAAACTAACTGGTTATAAGAACTTAGTAATGTTCCTACTCCCAAACTATATAAAGTAGTGAATAGAAGAATGTAGAACTCACTTCAGAATTGTAGTAATAAATCGAGAAAACGGAGAGACGGAGAACGAGGTCTGCTATGCACACAGAATAATTCAAAAATGAGTGAAGAACGGAGCTCTACAACTTCTTTATATATGATTCTAACAAAGGAACCATGAACAAAGACCGGATGTCATCATAACATCACATTGGTATAGAAAAACAAACTGTTGAATTCAAACAAAACTAAACAGCTGATATATTTTAATGATGAAATAGAAAAGTGCCATCAAAGTCTTTGATGCTAGAGTGGTACATGTAACCGCGAAGTTAAACCAATTAACATGTGATGAAGATGGATCCCCTGCAGTTCTAAACATTAAAAAATCTACTTAAGTTAAGGATTTCATCTAAATTCAAATAATAAAGAAAAAGTCATTAAGTTTTAAGAAGTTAAATCCAGACTGCATCATGAAACGCGCAAAAATCGAAATTTGAATTTCGCGCCAAATTTCGTAAAATCAAATTTCGCGCCAAATTTCGAAAAATCAAATTTCGCGCCAAATTTCGAAAAATCAAATTTTGCGCCAAATTTAAATTTAATGGCATAAGGTTAGGGTTAGGGTTAGGGTTAGGGTTAAGGTTAGGGTTAAGGTTAGGGTTAGGTTTAGGGTTAGGGTTAGGTTTAGGGTTAGGTTTAGGGTTAGGTTTAGGGTTAGGTTTAGGGTTAGGTTTAGGGTTAGGTTTAGGGTTAGGGAAGCAAGAAGAGTATCTATGGCACCCGGAACCCATGGGTAAATAAATTTTCGAGTGCGCGAAGCGCACTCGAAAATTTATTTACCCTATAATCCGAAAAATTTCGAGGGCGCGAAGCGCCCGAGAAATTTTGAGGCCCCCCCCCCGCCGTGTATGAAGTGTATGAAGTGTATGAAGTGTATGAAGTGTATGAAGTGTATGAAGTGTATGAAGTGTATGAAGTGTATGAAGTGTATGAAGTGTATGAAGTGTATGAAGTGTATGAAGTGTATGAAGTGTATGAAGTGTATGAAGTGTATGAAGTGTATGAAGTGTATGAAGTGTATGAAGTGTATGAAGTGTATGAAGTGTATGAAGTGTATGAAGTGTATGAAGTGTATGAAGGTCAAAGGTCAAGGTCAAGTCAAAGGTCAAGGTCAAGTTCATGTGGAAGTTTATGCATTATGGTCATTTCGAGTGATCAAACTTTAACTTTGAAAATTTTCAAAAACTTGAAAACTTAGTTATTTTTGAGAAAAAACTTAGAATTTTTCCAGTTGCATACACTTGCATACAACAAGGATTTTTTCATTGAATAGGTACATATGCTATATCATTCGAATGCTCTTTTCATGCTGATTCTAATGGTGTATTGTATGACACATGTATGACACCATCCGAAGCAGCTATAGCCCTTTGAAAGATAGATAGAATTTAGTTGAGAAACTTAGAAATTGAAATCATAAATTTTTCTTCCTGCATACACTTGCATACAACAGGGATTTCTTCATCGAATGGGTACATACCTTATATCATTAGAAAGGTCTTTTCATTCTCTAGCTGATGATGTATTGTATGCAATATGTATGATATCATCCTAAGGTGAAAAAAAGCATTAAAAAAACACTGTAAATCTATTCAAACTTTCATCCAATTTGACTATCATTTGAATTACACATTAATATTCATTTCAAATTTGTTCTAGTACGTTCGGTGCTGTTTCAAAGTCTCAAACAAGTGATTTGAAATATATATCTTCCAAATATTAAACTTAGAAATACTTATAGGTAGCTATTTCAGAGATGAATATATCTATCCCCAGTTCCCATTCAAATCCTATTAGAAATTCGATTTGTGAAATTATAAAAACAAGATTGTTCATTTATGTAAGTGTTATTAAAGATAAAAATTACATATTGTCAATATTGGGGAAAGGAATCACTCTCTTCAGGTCAACTCGAACACATACTCTTGTCTTTTTGGGGGCACCAGGGCAGCGGCGGGGCGTGGCTGGATCTATTATGCTGAACTCCAGCGCAGTGGTCAAATCCCTTTCTTCAGGTTCCAAACGCACACATATCTTTTTCGTCCTTGTTTTCCGTGGAGCGTTACGAACGTGACTTCCACCACGTGTCTTTATTGTTATAAGAGCTTCCAGCGGTGTTTCGATGAAGCTCCTTAGAACCACGCTTTCATCATCTGATGATTCTGTAATCACGGGTCCTGTTCCCAACACTATGGGTTCGCATGGCGATTCCATCTCTTCGACAGGAGAAGCTGGAGGTGTTGTGGTAAGTTCCATTTTTAATGTGATTAGAATGATATAGATAAAATAGCTATGGTACTTGAGGATTAGAACCTTTGATAAGAATTGGTACACAACTAGGACTTATATACTTTTCAAACAAAGGAATTCCCAACAGCCAATCAGAGAGGTTCCGATTTTCCCTAAAGGGATATATAAGGATGTAATTGTTCCAATTAAGCAAGTTCTAATCCTCGTGACTTGAGTAGACATTAAGAATCTATTACGAATCTATTTCATGATGAGTACCCAGAAACAACTGTTCTGTTACCAAAATGAAAGCCAAGTAATTATGGGTGGATCGTTGGATGCGAAGGTTAATTTGTGTTGCGGATGCAAAGTGGAACTCTGGAAGACTTTAACAGTGACAGCACTCCAAAGGAGAAAAGGACTGTCGGCGAAGTGTCCTATACACGAGTGTGATCACGACTTCACAAACAATGCAATATTCCTCGAATGGGCTGAGGACTTCTTGAAGTTAACGGAGTCCCCCGAGGGACGTGACTTACCTTCTTTCATTTTTTATGGTTAATTACATTTACATTGTAAACCTCTTGTTTTCATTTCGCAAATTCTGTAAATGGGATTCTGATTAGTAAATAATAGAACATTCATAACATAATTTCTGATCTGTAAACGCATTATGAAAATAAATAAAATTGTCATCATAGTCACAATGGCCACAATTGTCGCATTCGAGCAAGCAGTCTCAAAACAAACACCTGTTTAAGTACCGAAATAGATGTTCGCATCCCTATTCTAATTCACATACTCTAATTCAATTTCGGAACAAGCCGTTCCGAATCATTGAGTATGATCTCAATTCGCCTATCAATCGGAACGCGGTTCCTATTTACATGTTCCTATCCATGTTCGCATCCATTCGCAATTCGGAACATGTTCATATCCATGTTCGCATTCGCAATTCGGAACATGTTCGCATTGGCAATTCGGAACACATGTTCCAATCCATGTTCGCATCCACTATCAGTGCGTCCGCAATTCTAACTACTCGTATTTCTAGCTTCCCTGGGAGAAGTTTGCCGTGAGGATGCAATCATAATAATAAAAATCTTATCGATAGGCCATCTTATCGATGCCAAACTTTTGGTGGTAGATCATTTCCGGTAGCTGCTGCGAGGAGTTGGAACTCACTTCCCCAGAACTTGCGAGCGATTGACAATATGCGTTCCTTCAAGAAACAAGTGAAGAAATACCTTATCGATCTTACCTATAAATGACTTTCCTTTGTATCTCTTTTATTTCTATTCTTATATTGTAAATTGTAAAGTGGCCTTGAAGCCTCGTAGCATAATGCCACTCTAAATATAGTGCATATTTGAATTTTGAATTTGAATTTGAAAATGACAAGTCTCATTTCGAGGGATTAAATGAATGTTAGAACTTCACGTTATCGAGTGAACCAAACTCGGATCTACATCAACCTGGATCTACGTAAACAAGCGGAATTTGCGATATTGGACGCTAAGACTGGAATAGCAGCTCAAGAATTGTCGTTTTGCTATTGGGTGACAATTTACAAGCTAAAAATAACAAGAAACTCAGGCGTGAATTTTGGAAAAAAACGTCAGTAGCTCTCATGTTAATAACGATGTCTCATAACACAGCGCACGCTATTAACGTGAAGGCTGCCGTACAGATCAGCGTCAAGCAACGCAGGGTATACAGTGTAAACATCCGACTTTTCGCTTTGTTGTAAGGACTGACAAGCAGAATTAGACAAGTCGTCTCTTCTTCTGCTTGTCTAGACGGGAAGCTTCTAATCCAGCACTTAGAACGAGTTTCTGCAGGGAAAGAGGGCGAAAATGTGACTTTCGCAGAATGATGCACACTCTATGCCTACCAAGAGTCTGCGCGTCTGCCGAGTTCTAGTTAGTTCATCTTCATGTCAGACAGGATCAAAGAAAAACACATCTGTTTTCTCTTATCAACTGAAAAGTATTAAGTCTAGAGCCATAATTTTCGACATCTTATGTCTCTAGGTCATTTTTATCATGTGCATGTGATATCAATATCAAGATTTTCAGACGTTTTTTATCAAATCATTATTTATTTGCAACTAAATCATATAATAAAACTAGGCATGTTTTCAAACAGTTTCGATAAGAAGATCTTCTTAACTGATATAAGAACTGATATAATCACTAAAGCAAGAATATGAAATGCCGTATGAAAGTATATATTGCAAGTAACAGTAAATGTTAAATTAGTTCGTTGTATCTGAGATTCACATTAGGGCCTATCTGCAAATATGGCTTTAAACCTCACTAAAGCAGTTTGAGTTATTAAAAACGGGATGCTACATAGCTTCCTCAATAATTTATTTATTGCACAAAGAAGAAATTATAGAGTATGAACGAAATCACATACGTGACATTTTACTTAAAAATTCAGTTATTTATCATTTCTTGTTAGATTCCATTGCTATGCTAGCACTGCTACATTTAATTATCTCTTTCTTGTCTGTTACGAAAAGAGAAGAAATGAAAATTTCTAGCTTAAAACTTTTGACAATTAACAATTTTTGAGAGTTACAGAAAAGGAATTACGCTTTCTGTATTCACAGTAAAATTTCATTAATAATGTCACGGTTATAGGCTTAATGAGACGATGCATCCATGAGGACGTAAGAATCTTTTGAACGAAATGGGAAATTCAAATCAGTTCGGTATATCCGTGAATTCGTTAAACTTGTTACACGGCACTTAGCTACGCTAGTGGGTACTACTGCTAGGGGCATACAAAGGGGCGGTTGACCAAAAAAAGTTGAGAACCATGATTTTGAAAATAGCTAGGCTACACTTCTATCATCACACTGTAGCGCGCTCGTTTACTGAAAAGAATTTGTGTTCAACACGAAGATCTGTGCTAATTTTGACATATTTAGCCACGAATTCTATAGCAATTTGTTAAGTATTTGAAAGCTTTTGAAAATTTCAGTTAACGTGTTTAAAACTGCCCCGATCTGAACTGCATTATCGCCAACCATCTGCATTACATCATAACTGATGCCACGGCTGCCGACTGTTACTGACCCAGCATTTGCGGCAAATATCAGCTGTCTGGTTTATTTTCAGTCGCTGCTATCTATACAAGAGACGCCGTTTTCTTCATGATTTGATTGGATGTCCTGCTGAATATGTTTAGGAATACGTTTTCCTGCCCTCTAACTTCTCCATGCGAAATTCTATTACAAGGCTGACACTCTTAACAGTGATGTAAGAGATTATATCAAGCAATGATAAGAGATGGCAGTAGATATAAAAGCAATGAATGATTTTCCTCTTGACTTGTTCGAACTTATAAAAACATAAAAATATGTACTGAGATTTTGTTATTGGTCGATTTAAACTGTGAAATCATCTTTAGAAAATGGCAGACACTTCAGAATAGTACTGCGACATCTCACTGAGAGGATGTCGAGTTATTTTCGCAGTTATTTTACTGATGATTGGTAGCTTTTCAAATTTTGTCCATGATACATGAATATTAACATGAAACGTAGCATGAGTATTTCACAACGATTGACTTGCTCACTTTTGCATCTAGAGAAACCAACGAAAATGGAGGAAATGCTCATGCACCTTGACTTTTACGGTGATCTCGAATTCTACATCTGTGTCACAGAATTTAGAATTTTTGATTAGAAAGACAATCTATTGGTGCAATTTCAAATGATTTCATCAAAGATACCGTTGCACAACGTATTTGTAAAATGCATGATTGATTTATGATTGATTGATTGATTGAGTACGGAAGAGCATAAAATATTGCAAAGCACTAGTTCGCTATCATGTCAAAATGATCTCAAAAACTGGTTAAGTGCTGGTCATAAACCTGCCCCAGGGAAACCAAAAATGCAATTTAAACAACGAAAACGTTATTAATTGGCCGAAAAATCAATAGCCTGTGACCAAGTGACCTCTGAATCAATTTCAAAGCAAGCTTCTATCAAGGCTCACTATAGTCTGTCAGGATTGCAGTATCAGACGTTGTGGACATAGAAAGAGAGCCACAGACTTCAGCAATTAAAGCGCTAAAATCCCTAGTTGCCGCAGATGCTGCCCTTTCTCCTTGATTCATGTTACCTTAATATAGAATTCGAGTCCTAGGGATATATAGGTAGAGTGTCGACTCAAAAAGGTATCTGTATACAGTGAAAATTTGTATATGAAAAGATTCAGTTTTATGCGGAGATTACGTTCCCGTGGTCAAAAAAATTATTTGAGCACTTTTGAAAAAGGTCAAAATTTGCCAATTCATATACTACCGAGATGACTCTCCTATATAAGTAGTATGAAACAAGCTAGATATCAAAATGAATGAATATTTGCTAATAAGCATCCTAACTAAGCGGAAATCAAGCTGATTATCAAGGAAATTTCATGAATTGAATTCTAATGAAAGTCTTCATGAAAAAGTCGCGATATTGTTCGTGCTTTCTTGGCTGAAATTTCAAGTTTTTAATTCAATTTTCACTGGCATGATTTTATGATTCACTAAATTCACATTTCATTTCTAGAATCTGAATAGTGATGTGGAACCATTTGCATCTCTCAAAGTTAATTGAAATCATTGTCATTGATTATGTGACTTTGCTCTGCCAGTGACAGGTTGCCTGTGTGATATGATCACCTTAATAAAATACTCTTGAGGTTGAGCATGAAAGTAATAGGAACCCATCGAATTGCTAATTTAACAAACACTAAATCTCCTAGGCTGTCATGAGAATCTGTGAAATGCCATCATTCCTTCTGCATTACAATCATGATCACTCAATTCCGTTGTAATTTCTGCAAAGCTGCAAAAATTTGCATATCTCACATTTGGTGACAATGCCACCTGTATCCCCCTTGAGTTCATTTAATGAAATCGAAAGTGTACATGTATACACATTGGGGATTTAATAAATGCGGAGTTGCCACTCTACCTAATATACCTACTCTATGCTGTGTGGTTTCTCTCAACTTCTGTGAACGCATGGTCAGTACGATCAGCTTTTCAGATGCAAGTCTGAGACTGAGACACACAGGTTTAAATTCTCTCTCCTTCTCTCCAATTTGATTTCTGACAGTTTCATAGTGTCTCTGTTTGTCTAGTAATAAGGACCTTTGCCAACAAGTTTTCAAATTAAATGCCATTTCCTCAAAGTATCAGATTAGAATGATCACGTGAATCATTATTTTCAAGATACCAATTGATATTTGCGCATGAATAATCACCGCCTATTCTTTCTTTGCTATCTTTTGAGGAAGCTGACAAATGAGGGATTTGAGATGAAAATGAAATCTATCTGTAGGTCATTAATTCATTTTATAATTATTGATGCCAAAATTCTGATTTTGAAAAACATGATGCTATCAGAATAATTGTTATCATTTTACATCTTTACCTTATTGTTCAATGACTGCTTCAGTAGGAAATACCATGCAACTTCCCAAATCAATTACTGCTCATCTCAGCGTCTCATTATCAAATATCATTTTTTTCTTCAGTTCAATGGAGGGTAGGCGTTATCGAGATGAAAATTACTTCTAGGCAACTGATTTCTAAATACTACTTCTAGTATTCTATATCAAATTTACACAAATATTACAGTTGGTCAGAAAACATGGAATCGTGGCATCTTTCTCATATTTAGAGATACTTTCAACTCAAGAAAAGTCACGAACTCTGGATTGTCAGTAGGCAATGCCCGAAAATTGTCCATTCAAACGTCACTTTTCAAAAGGTACTGCTTCTTGAAATTTGTAAGTCCTGATATGTAAAAACTATACGTCTTTTAAAATGTTCTCAGTGATCCATGTTTATGATGTGAAGATAGGACACTTCCACTTCCAGCTGCGTCAAAAGATAAAAAGTCACTCTTATGCGACGACGAACCGAAATCTTGATTACCGGCAGTTTGTTAGTGTTTGACTTTCAGTTTTGTATATGGCTTCCCATTCTGCAGCGCACATCGTGCAGAGCAATGAAGAACTATGGCATGGAAAGAAGTGATGTAATGGTAGATTGGAAATGCTTTATCACGACTACGGTACTTACTCGATGACGGCTTCCACTGGTTGACAATGAGAAGTTCCTGGCAGCTTGTCAGTGCACCTTGTTACATTTTTCGGTTATTCAGGCCGGATTCATACAGAATAAGCTAAAAGTCATAAGCCGTTGTTCGCAAGTCGGGTCACGATCCTCCAGAAGCCGAAAGCCGTAAGGTATAAGTTACTTTGACAATATTTTTTTGTTTTTTTGTCATGACAGGTAATGCAAGCAGGTAGAAGTTGATATATGACATTTTTCTAATTTTTGCAAGGGAATAAGCATAAAGAATGACGCATTATATCACAAAAAGAAACATAACATATATGCATGACGCACAGCAAACAATACATTGATGAAAGTATAAAATCGTTATAAGGGTAAATCCAATTTATTCCACAACATTTGACGAAAATGTGTCTTTGATTTGTAAAATCCATATTTCTGAACCGATTTCAATAGTTTTTTTTAATCGAACCGTAAAGATCTCATCAATTATGGCATGGTTTTTAAAAAGTCACAAAGCCAAGACCTTCTTCACAAGTTGCCGTTTTTTGCGGAAAAAAGACCAAAAAGGCATGTCCAAAGTTACAGTACTCTCACTTCAACACGGATTTTTGATTAGATACTTTAAAATACACCCACTAATATTTATATCATCTGAAAGAAGAAGATCAGCTCTTTAAGACAGTCTAATTTTAAATGTTATAATCAATATTAATCATTGAATTTTCACTGGGTTTCCATTGTCCAATGAAAAAAATGTCCTCTGACCGAGACGTTTTCTGTCCTCTGACCGAGGTACCTTTTCTCGAAGAATATTGATTCTTCCATTAAACGTTTTGCACCAAACGAATCCTCTAGTGTGCTAGTTTATAAATCCGTAAAGAAAATTCAGTTTGATGCCGTTACAAGTGAGCAATATTGATTTAAAAATATTTTTATCCGTTTTTTCGACCAGAGAATTTGAATATTCCCAAAAATTTCATATGGATGCTGAAACCAGAAATTTAGTCAGGAATCGATGAAATTTCACAACATAGGAGGGATCCATGCTCTTAACATCTATGCAAAAGAAATTTTTTATTTATATCAATTAACCCTCTCAAAATCTCCAAAAACCACGAAAATGTCCTCTGACCGAGACCCTAAAAAATCTCGGTCAGAGGACAACGTTGAAATTGAAGATCTCGGTCAGAGTACAAGGGTCTCGGTCTAAAGACATGATAATGTATGCAATTACATTTAGATCACTTCGTTTTACGCGTTCAAGTATTCGTCCTAAGTTCCCGCAGTCTCATGAACCCAAATGCTGAAACCGAAGAGTTTCCTGTTCGACATCAATTTGTCCTCTGACCGAGACCTTAAAAATCTCGGTCAGAGGACAAGGTAGGTCACGGTCAACGGACATTATATGTAATACGTTACATTTTGGTCACTTCGCTTTCCGCATACAAGCATTCATCCTAAGTTCCCAGTTTCATCAGCAACCCAAATGCAGAAGCCGAAGAGTTTCCTATTCGACATCTATCTGACCGAGATCAATTTGTCCTCTGACCGAGATGTAGAAAAATGACTTTTTAAAAGGTGCTAGATTTCTATGGAAAGTTTTTATTTGGCGTGGTCGCCGTTAAGATTTTCGTGTTCAGCGTAAAAAAATGAGTATATATGCAAATTTTCACGGAAATCTGA
Source organism: Prostheceraeus crozeri (assembly GCA_907163375.1). Classification (NCBI taxonomy): domain Eukaryota; kingdom Metazoa; phylum Platyhelminthes; order Polycladida; family Euryleptidae; genus Prostheceraeus; species Prostheceraeus crozeri. The sequence goes on along the minus strand of CAJQUW010002527.1, from coordinate 56,303 downwards.
GACCCAAAGTTGAAAAGACAGAAATGTTGTGGAATAAATTGGATTTACCCATAACGTCGGTTCTATTGAAGATTATCGGCCAAGGATTCCTACCTGGGTCACGGCTTATGGCTAGTGGCTTTTAGCTCATCCTGTGTACCTCCGAAATCAAGGGCGGCTTGTGGCTTTTTCTGTATAACAGCTCTCATAGAAACTTAAGTGTTGGAACTCTATTTTTTGCGGCTTGTGTCTCCTGGCAATGCTTCATCATACACATTTTATCGTGTGTGCCCCCAACCTGACATCTCTCTGAACTGTATAAAAGTATCTCGATAAAATGACTTGCAACCACAGAATTAGATCGTTTAACCGCATCATTTTGCTAGAAGTGCAAACTTCTTCAAACAGATGGCACATGCAGGAACTTAATAAGTGGGCAAAAAGAAATTTTTAATGCCTTGCAGAGATAGGAAAAGTAGTCGTGCGTCGCTTGCGGATTGCTGTGAATTCCTTCAAAATGCTCCGGTTGCCACGATTCCGTCAGATTCGAAGAATTCAAATCATTGCGCAAAAGTTTTCTCGATAATGTTGGCCCCTCCGATCATTTTTAAAATTGTTAGCAGGCGCACGAAAAAAGGTTCACAAACTTCTCTGTGGAAGTTGACATCCTCTGTGTCCCTTTGCTGTGTGATCTGATTGATAACAGTCACTGAAACTTTGCACAATTTGGCGTGTTTAATGTTGAACTGGCTGCTCACTGTTTGATTGCTATGGTATGATGTCAGCTGATTGTGCCGTTTCATTAACGTTCCATGTTAACATGTTCCTATGTTTCCTTTCTAGTCAAGCAGAAGAAGAGACGACCTGTCTAAGGCACAGAATTAGACAGGTCGTCTCTTCTTCTGTTTGACTAGAAGGGAAGCATTGGAACATGTAACGCTAATGAAGTGGCACAATCTCCTGACTAAACACCATAGCAATCGAACAATGAGCAGCCAGTTCAACATTAAACACGCCAAATTGTGCAAAGTTTCAGTGACTGTTATCAACCGGATCACACAGCAAAGAGACACTGGGCCTGTTCTACGAATCGTCATTTGTCAAACCTTCATTTCAGCAAATATAACGGATAGATGAAAGCGAATTAAGACGGTTTAATGAACCATCTTAACTGCGTTCTACCAAGTCTTCATTTATCAGTCATCTTTGTCTCTTTCATCTAACTGTCATTTATCTGTGATTAGTTAAAAGGGCGTCATTTATCTGTCATGATAGCTTCGCAGATCTCTGCAATTAATGCTCATGAACAGTTTGACCGAAATTACTATAAGAAGCCTGCACGTGTGTCTGTAGAATCATAAGTCTAATATCATGCCGATGCGCTCTGCACGTTGGCAGACGGACGAACTTAATATTCTGGTAGACTTCTACTCTGAGCACTATGCTGTGCTCTCATGCCAGAGCACAGATCTTCTGTCACTCCAGAGAAAGAAGGTTGCATATGGAAAATTGGTTGATGCAATCAACGCCATCAGCTCCAACGGAAGAGATGTGTCAAATGTGAAGACCAAGTGGTCGAATGAGACTTCTAGAATTAAGAAGATCCTGGGAGACAAATGGAAAGATCTGCAAGTGGAAATGGGCACAACTGGAGGTGGTCAGGTGGAGCATGAGCATCTCTTTCAGAATTTATCTCCGTTGGACAAGAAAATTGCGAAGCTGCTACCTCCGGAGTCCTACAGGGGTATTGCAGGAAGCTCGGATGACACATTCCAGAGGTCAACAAAAGAGAGTGCGCCATCCAACAGTATGGTGCCAGGAGCTGCTGCAGAGTCGAGTTTGACGGAGTCCCCTGTTGAGTGCCTGAGTGAGTCCCATGTTCAGCCGGCTACAATGGAGGCGAAATCTGCAGTGCCAACAAAAAGAACTATCCCGATTGATGAAATTGAAGAAAGAATGATCGAAATAGAGTAAAAGAAGTTGAAGACTTTGGAGGACATATTAGCGGTGAAGAAGGAGTTTCCCTAATGAAAGATGAATTAGAAATCCAAAAAAGAAGATTGGCAATTGAGGAGCAAAAATTGGCTTACCTTCAGTGCTCTTGCAGTTTTCGTGACAATTATACATGTAGATATGATTGACTTTGTTTCTTAATAAATGTACATGAATACGTGGAATACTGTTTTACTTCTTCTGTAATATGCCGATATGCATTCAGAATATAGTTCTCCTTATATGCTAGCAGGTCTATATTCTTACGGTAGATGCAAAACATACTAATATTACTGATAATTACTAGGGTTGTGCGCTAGCCGCACCGGAAAGAACCGGTGCACCGGTGCACCGCGCACAACCCGAATAATTACTGATTGGTGTAATTACTGATAGGATGATAGCAGGTCTATATGGTAGATGCAAAGCAATCACTACTGATATTTTTCAATCCTTTATTACGCGAACAACGCAATTTACATTACATTTTCTATCAGATGGCGTCTCATGTTAAATGCTTCCCCATCCACAAAAGTGCTTTCGCCGCCGTCCGTTTCTGCATTGAGTAACATTTCATTCATATCAGCGTATTCATCCTCATCAAATGGAATGTTTTTTTCAATGGCGATGTTGTGTAACAAAATACAAGATCTTATTATCTTGCACGCCTTTGCTGGTTTATATTCCATCGTGTTCAATAAGACACGAAATCGGCCTTTCAAAAGTCCGTTGCATCGCTCAATGACGGATCGGTATTTGGAATGCCTTGCTTGATATACTCTTTCTTTCTCCGTGTTGGGATCAGCTAATGGAGTCATGAGCCATCGTCTTAGAGGATATCCAGCATCGCCCAACAGCCAGCCAGTCGGGGGGTCCAAAGTAAAGTGTCTACATAGCTCAGAATTTTTCAAAATGAATGAATCATGAGCTCCCCCAGGAAATTTGACCAGACAATAGTAAATCTGCAAATTCACACCAGACTAGTAACACATTGAGTGATGACACTCCTTTGCGATTGATATATGGAAACGGATTTATGCTTTAATACGGATTACGGATTAATATCCTTTCACGTCGCATAGAGCGTCGTGAGCGTCGTCGTAATAATAGTAGATACATTGCTAGAGTCCTTCTCGTTTCAGATAAATGACGGATAAATGTTGGTGCAGACCTTCATTTATATCTTGTCTCTGATCAAACTGAACTGTTCTTAATGACAATGAAATGAAAGATTGATAGAACGCTTATTGATGACAGATTAATGACACTTAAATGCCGGCTTCGAATATGACGATTGCAAGAACAGAACAAATGAAATGACAGTCCAAAGAACTGTCATATTTCTAAATGACGATTCGTAGAACAGGCCCTCTGTCGATGACAAGTTCTGCAGAGAAGTTTGTGAACGTTTATTCATGCGCCTGCTAACTTTTTTTAAAATGATCGGAGGGCACAACATTATCGAGAAAACTTTTGCGCAATGATCTGAATTCTTCGGATCTGAAGGAGTCGTGGCGATCGGAGCATTTTGAAGGAATTTAGAGCAATCCGCAAGCGACGCACGACTATTTTTCCTATCTCTGCAAGGCATTAAAAATTTCTTTTTGCCCACTTATTAAGTTCCTGCATTTGCCATCTGTTTGAAGAAGTTTGCACTTCTAGCAAAGTGATACGATTAAACAATCTAATTCTGTGGTCTAAGGCCTCAGCCACACTGAAAGCAAAGCAAACACGAGCGTCCCGAGCGTCTCGAGCAAACGTATGTCCGTAAGCTATTAATCGCTCTCGTTTGCTTTGCTCGCAGTGTGGCAGTCCACAACTGCTGTAATGATGACTTTATACTTGCTGCAAAGCGCTTTGCTCGGAAACGCTTGGAAAAGCTCGCAGTGTGGCTGAGGCCTAATTCTGTGCTTGCAATAGTTCGCCTTATCAATTATTTCATTCTTCATGGAATCCAGCAACCTCAGCCTAGATCGGTGCCTAAATAATCGACTGAAATGATCATCAACAAGCTGCTATTGTTAATTATAGTCTCCTTAACTTAGACAAAGCGAAAAGTCAGATTTCTATGGTAGATTACTTTAAACGATAGCTTTGGCCCGGAAAATTAATGTAAGCTTGGGTGAATGGAGAACATGAATAGCATAACACTGGTACAGCGTACAGGGAATCATAGCAACCTCATGACATCAAATCACGCCTAAATGTCTTTTTTAGCGCATTTGCAATCTTTTCGCCAGAAATCGAAGCAATTGACTCACTGGAAAGTCAAATTTCTGAACTACATATTAACTACATATAATACAGTATTTTGAAAATCAAGTGTAATGCAAATACTACTTATCAAAAGTTTGAATAGTGGTGGTTGAATTAAATAGTTTTTGTGCATTTCCTAATCATTATGATGAATACCTTGGTTATTTGCAAATCGTCCTTGTTCTTTAGAATCAGAAATGGAATTTACAGAAATGGAAAATATTTTTCCCACAGCACATAGGAACGGTTACTTTTGAAAGAAAATCTTTCATTATTTTTAGTATTCATATAGCATGTGTGAGTTGCATTCCTTACACAAGTGAATTTGATCAATCCCCACTTGTGCTCATCAATACCTTCTCAGCACATTCAACCAGTTGGCCTTCTTAAACAGCAGTCATCAAAGTCATTCATAACCAAAGTTCGGGAAATTTTCACAAGTCAAGAATCGACCAAATTTCATGTTTTTAAATTTTGGATAGCTGTTTCTTGTATGCAAATACATGTACATAAAATTTCTTATGAGTACTGCCCCATCAGCCCCCCCTTTGGAAGAAAAGTTGTATAGTATTCCACATATTTCAAATTCTGTTAAAATCAAAAATGTCTTTCGAAAAATTGGCAGAAAAAAGAATGAAAAATTGCGTTCATCACCAATTGTAAAAATCCAAGTGAGAACTTGCGCAGTCAGATTTCTCTACTTACGAGTCAATGAACATCTGACTCAAACATCTCCAATGGTGTAAATCTGATGACGAAAAAGTGGTCGTCAAAGATGCGCCTACGAGTATCTGTTCATATCGAAAACAATGTCCAACCGTAAATAGCGGTGAGGAATACACGGAACATCGATCACATATTTTTGAAGTTTTATTTGTAGTTTGCTTTCTCGCTGAATATATCGATGTCTTCTTTTTTGTGAGCGTTTTGCTTGATAAGGCAGAAATTGCGGTGAAAATTTGCTCTAAATAAACATCCTCTTTTGCAAATGATGTGTTTGTTTGACTCTGTTCATTAAACATTCCTAGATTAGATCATCAATACTGTTTAAAATCAATTACACAACATTCAATTAAATTTTAGTTATGAAAAAATTACCGTTCATTTCAGTGTAAGCGCTGTCCCGAAAGGACTTTTTTCTTTCACAATGCACACTTTCTCAATTAGACCCAAAATTCTAATGACATAGAATGTTTTCTAATAATCTAATTATTCGTCGAAATTCAGGAAATAATAATCTAAATTGTCTCTCTTGTTAATCTTGCAAGAAATTGAAATTATCTAACATGTGCAGCGTTCTCGTGACTTCAATTTCGAGTAAATTGACTTTGAAACAATTTAATTAGCCAAGACCTCAATGAAAGGGGCATCATCTCCACCCCATGTATCACAGAAATAATAACCATCTGTAAAGAGCTTCAATTACTGTGTTTTGAAACCATAACATCAATGATCCATGACCTTATTAGAACCCTATCCACACATTTCTATGAGGGAAATCGGGATTCCGCAGCGGCGATTCAACTCCCTTATTTCTCATGCAGTCTGTCGCTCCAAAATAAATTTAGCTCAATTGCTGAATGTCAAGTGTGTAAACTTTCAAATAGAATTTATGTGCTCTACCTTTATAGCGCATCCTTGTACTATAAATAAAAATTCATAATTTAAAGTTTTGATTGCAAATTTTTTTAAAATTTCCTGAATCTTGACTTTTGTCGATTCTTTTAGCAATCTCAATTAGCAAGAGTTTGAATGTTATGGGAAGTTATTTATGAATCTTAAAATGATGTCAAATGAAAGTGATCTTTGTATAAAATTGTCCTTATCACTAGAAGGACCAAAGCGGTCAAAATTGACCGGCATATTTTTTGTAGTTAACTAAACTCTTTCATTCATTCAGTTATAAATATTCACTTATATTATTACATCAGTCATTACCCATCATGCCCGATGTCATAATATCACATCTAAGCCTGTGTTGTATAATATGACATGTACATGCTATCATCATGCATGATGACGTGATTACAAGAAATTGAAAAAACACTGATAGTTTGATGATTAGAAAGATTCCATCAAAGTCGACTACCACAGAAATTAGGTAGTTTACATGAAATGTTTCCTTTGAAAATCCAATCGACTTGTAAAGAATTGGCTAAAAAATGGAACAATACAAACTATTTCATTTCAGTAGCAATGAAAGATGTAGCAACTGCTTCCTTTTTCACCATTCCGCAGCAACTTTTTTCGCACATTCCGCATTATGTTGCAGATTTATTTGAATAGCCATACTGTCATTTTCTCCGCCAAGGCCAACATTCTCGCGATTCTTGAATCGACTGCAATGCGTTTGCGGTAGGCCCACTTCTGCTTTGTCTCTGTCTGCATGCACATTGTCTTGAAATACAGATTGTTTCATAAAAAATGGATCACCTTTAAACATCGCCTTAACTTCAACTTTATCTAACTCCGCCAAACTTGAACGAATTTCTCTGAAATTTGGAAGATATGTCAGTTGTGCTTACTAATATCATTCTTGAAAATTTCAAGCATGAATATTGAGTTGTTTTCCTGTTATAGATAAAAAAGTAGTAGATAATTTGTTCTTCATTTAGCAATGTTACACAAAATCATACCTCACTCTTATAAAAATACATTTGTTTCCTTTATTATGTAATATGATGTTCTACAAGCCAAAAGCTATCAAGCAAAATAAAAATAAAGAAAATCGGTCAATCAGAGCCAGTATAGCACCATTATTCATCAACAATAATGTAACTGCTACATGTGATTAACTGGACTTCATGTTCCATAGCTTCCTGACTTCGTTGCGGTGGTGTTGGCAGCACTCCTGATTGCTTTCAGCTAGAAATCTATCTCTTACCGGTTGAAAACAATACAAAGCACAAATGAACAATAACGAGATCGCATTCACAAACGGCAAAGTGTCAGGGTTTTCTTTGCGAGCTACAAGCAAGCGACTAAATGTCCCTTACACAAATGTGCATCGGTGGCATAATGATGATTTTCGACTCTGTCGTAAAGAGGGCTGGCGGCCACGCAAAAAAATCCAAAACGTATAGACCGCCTAATTTTGAGATTTGTTAAAGTTGATCCAAGTCTCTCGTTAACTGAGATGGCTGCACTAGACTCGTCTATTTCTAAGTCCACTATTCGTAGAAGACTTCACATACATCAAGGAACCATGAATTCTGAACGCTATGTGAATGTTTTACGAATGAACATTGGCCAAATGACAGATCAACTTGGTGATCCATCGACTTGGTTATTTATGGATGATAATGCTACGTGTCACAGGAGTAGTAGAGTCAACTTATGCAAGTCTCAATGAGGGCTTAGGACATTATCTTGGCCAGCTCGTTCTCCTGATCTGAATCCCATAGAAAATGTATGGAGTATTCTAAAACGTAACGTTCGTCGTTCACTGCTACCTACAGATGGCGTATCACAACTTATGTCACTGTTAAAAAGAGAGTGGAGAAAGTTAGATCAGTCAAAAATCAACGATATCATCGAATCAATGCCTAGACGAATTGGTAATGTCATTGACAATAAGGGTAGGGCCACAAAATATTAGCTTCTTGAGAACCGTTACTGTATCATAGGTTATCAGATTATATAAGGACATTTAAATATATTAGGGACATGAAATAACATGAAAAATGCTTTCTGTATCATACTTATGTTTTATTTAGTCAAATTTTAGGATGATCCACTTTTTATGAAACGGACTGTACAAGTAGCATATGCTGTCGCTGCGATCAATCGTATGTAGCTGTCATTCGAAATACAGTCCGTTTCATAAAAAGTGGATCATCCTAAAATTTGACTAAATAAAACATAAGTATGATACAGAAAGCATTTTTCATGTTATTTCATGTCCCTAATATATTTAAATGTCCTTATATAATCTGATAACCTATGATACAGTAACGGTTCTCAAGAAGCTAATATTTTGTGGCCCTACCCTTATTGTCAATGACATTACCAATTCGTCTAGGCATTGATTCGATGATATCGTTGATTTTTGACTGATCTAACTTTCTCCACTCTCTTTTTAACAGTGACATAAGTTGTGATACGCCATCTGTAGGTAGCAGTGAACGACGAACGTTACGTTTTAGAATACTCCATACATTTTCTATGGGATTCAGATCAGGAGAACGAGCTGGCCAAGATAATGTCCTAAGCCCTAATTGAGACTTGTATAAGTTGACTCTACTACTCCTGTGACACGTAGCATTATCATCCATAAATAACCAAGTCGATGGATCACCAAGTTGATCTGTCATTTGGCCAATGTTCATTCGTAAAACATTCACATAGCGTTCAGAATTCATGGTTCCTTGCTGCATGTGAAGTTCAGAGCGGCCATTGGTCCAAATGCCAGCCCAAATCAGTAGAGTCGCACCACCTTGTACCCGGGGACGATGTAAATGTGTGTCGTTTGGATGTTTTGCGTGGACGGCCAGAGCCCTCTTTACGACAGAGTCGAAAATCATCATTATGCCATCGATGCACATTTGTGTAAGGGACATTTAGTCGCTTGCTTGTAGCTCGCAAAGAAAACCCTAGTTCTAGCAAGGCTGACACTTTGCCTTTTGTGAATGCGATCTCGTTATTGTTCATTAGTGCTTTGTATTGTTTTCAACCGGTAAGAGATAGATTTCTAGCTGAAAGCAATCAGGAGTGCTGCCAACACCACCGCAACGAAGTCAGGAAGCTATGGAACATGAAGTCCAGTTAATCAGATGTAGCAGTTACATTATTGTTGATGAATAATGGTGCCATACTGGCTCTGATTGACCGATTTTCTTTATTTTTGTTTTGCTTGATAGCTTTTGGCTTGTAGAACAACATATTACATAACAAAGGAAACAAATGTAATTTTATAAGAGTGAGGTATGATTTTGTGTAACATTGCTAAATGAAGATCAAATTTTCTACTACTTTTTTATCTATAACAGGAAAACAACTCAATATTCATGCTTGAAATTTCCAACAATGATGCTAGTAAGCACAACTGACATATCTTCCAAATTTCAGAGAAATTCGTTCAAGTTTGGCGGAGTTAGACAAAGTTGAAGTTAAGGCAATGTTTAAGGGTGATCCATTTTTTATGAAACAATCTGTAGTATCGATGATTTTATTCCCGCCATATCAATGATGTTGAAAAACTCCGCCATTGGCAAACGCCGACTACCAGCTTTGCATAGAAAATATCTCGACATCTGGTCGAAAACAACTGCTCCACATTTTGCAGTGTTGTAACATGTAATCGTTTCAGGAATCCTTTTTGGATGTTAATCAAATTCTTGATAAACGCACGACGCTGGAGCCGATCAGTGCCAAAAGCCTTTCCGTGCAGGCACTTGCTCATGTTCGAAATCACAAGAACAAATATCCATTCAGTCCTTGAACGTGATGCTACAGATGTTCAGTTGTTTCGTCATCACTTTTACTGTCACTGTCAGAATAGTCCACATGCTAGTCACTATTTTGTATGTCTTCGTCGTCGTTAGAATCATTTCAATCGATTATTTGCAACTCAGTCAGTGTCTGATTAGTAATGAGCCTCCGTGGCCACTTATTGCTTCGATCACCTTTAGCCATACTGTTGCTAATGAAACATTCATGATATCTACACAGTCACTGACAAATGAATTCCATGACCATATTCATCATTTCCTCTCCATGGTTCTTGGTTGCTTGTTTGAAGATATCAATCAATGTTGAATTTTGGTATGCCAAAGGAATTTGTGCAAAATTGAAGCAAGAAATGATATTCAGCACGTGTTTCTGCATATCGAATTTTCATGAAATTGTGAATTTGAGGGATTTTTGGAAATGAATCGCCATGGTTCAACTGTAACAAAATAGAAGTCAAAGGCATAATAAATTATGCCTTTCCAGTGAAAATCATTACTCATGCGAGAAATTTCACTCACTTTTGAGCAATTTCTCACAACGCAGCAATCTGGTTTGAGACTACACGCTTATTCAAATTTCTATTCGAAAATTGAATTCAAAGCAGAAAAATTCTAAGCGAAATTAATAGGCGGTCATTTCTGACCGGTACGGTACTTGTAGGTAGACACACATAAAACAAAGAAAGGAGTAGGTCCAATCAAATTTTGATGCGACTAATGTGAAGCCACTCCAAATTCAAGAAAAGTCAAGACAAACTAAGTCAGAATATCGGATTTTATGGAAGCGATAACACTTCGTAGTTTAGCAGCGGTAAATAATGACCGGTCGGTCCTTCTAGTGTTAAGAAAGCTGCACCCGAGAGCAGCATCAAAAACATATGGTTCTGTCGAGATTTTAAGCGGAAAATCAATGCCCTTTGATATTCCCTTTGATATAATAACACACATCACCACGAACAATTGATTTCATTATGTTAATTTTAAGAAGCTGTGGATTTCCAGATTGAAAAATTAAATGAAACACGTTTTATATGTTTATGAGGACGTTTCTGAAATTAAAGCTCACTAAAATCCAGGCTTCCCTGGGACAGTCTCCTCAAAACCTAATTCAGGGCCATTTCGATCCTGAACCACAGAAAAGGATTGGAAGGATTGATTTGTGCAAGAAATGCCCCTCAAACAAACGCATGAAATGTGGATGATTTTCATTCACAAATTGCCATTTGTATGTAACTGCAAAATTGTATTTTTCAATTCTAAGTGACTCCATTTGAGATAATGATGATAATAACAACAAAACACAAATAATGCATATATTGATGTCCAAGTTCTAAGTGATCTTGTCTGACAAGAAGAGGAACTCACTAGAACTCGGCAGAAGTGCCGATTCGTAGTAGGTATAGGGTGTACATCATTCTGTGAAAGTCTCATTTTCGGCCTCGTTCCCTGCAGAAACTCTTTCTGGCTGCCGGACTATGGGTGGCTGCGATGGTCGGTCGAAAGGCCTCGCCAGAATATATATCTTTACCATGACATCACGGTTTTCAGCTTCTCTTAAATTATGGAAGAAGAATGCTTGTTTTCTATCTTTTGTAAGTGTCCCGGCCCTTTCATTCCAAAAGTATATATGATGCATTTTGACTTCGGTCAACGTTCAGACAAAAGAAAAACAAAATGTGCCGCATTGAAAGAGGATGTGAACCTCATGTTAATGGTGCCAATCCCGGGATCGTGGAATTCCTAAAGTACCCGTAAATTCTGCTTTATGTCTTGAGAAACTTATACTTTTAAAAATTGTTCAGCTGAGAAGGTTTGTTGTGTCTAAATCAAAAGGAGTCGCTCATTTGTAATTGCAATGGCCTACTATTATTGTTCTTAAAAATAAACCATTGTTGAGATTGTCTTTCAAGACCGAACGCGTCGTTAGTTTTCCTAAGCGACAATTGTCACAATTACAAGGGATCCTTTTGATTTTAAGTCGGCAAACATTGCAATGAACCTCTTGTATGGACAAATAATGAAGCATATTTGCAGAAAAAGGCCTACACTGATGAGTAACTTAATTGCCACCTAGTATTTGAAGAACATTTCAACAAGGAAGGAACCGAGGTAAATTGTTTGCCATTTAATGCTTGCATCTAGACACATTTCACAGTCCTCGGGGTAACAAATATCACCCTTTCGATATTTTAAAGTAAGAAACATGAAATTTGCTATGGCCAGATCGTGGTAGCCCTTTGTCAGTACCGGGGCGGGTTGGGTGCGCTGTAAACTAAGATCTTCAACCTACGTATTTGGTTTTAGCGCATTTTCAATCACACTTCATTAAATATCTTTGCTATTTACGAGCATTTTGTATGATAACTTTGTGGATGAAATATTTTGCAAACATGAGCCTATGAATCACATCATGACTATCTGTTGCACCACAGACATCGAATCGGGTATAGGAAATACAAATGTTGTATATATATACTACTTATTTAAAATTTAAGTAGTGATTTCACATTAAATACTCATTTTTATGTATTTTCCTACTTACTAGAATTCTTGGGCATTTGCAAGTCCTTCTGCTTCTTCATGACCACATAAGAGGTTATTTAGAATATCAGAATGCCATTTCGCAGACAGATTGAAAGAAATGTTCTATATTCACATGCGAACTTTTGAGTTTCGCAATGAATACTACCATTAGAAAATTTACACACGTTGAATTTTATGTCGCACCGTGAAATTCATGTCATTCTGAGCAATGCTTCAAAAGTTAAGCAACAGAACACAGATGTGCTTCAGAACCGGTATGGATAGGGTCAAGTTGTTTGTCTACCCAAAGCCATCAGCAAAATGTCTGTCATAGGTCGCTGAATATGTGCAGTATGATGAACACTTTCGGTTGAAATAGTTCACCGTTCTGGACGTCTCGTCTGAATAGTAGTCTTAAGAAAAGTGTTCAAGAAGCAATAACGAAAAGACATGCTCTACTGATAGTCCGGTTATACCTATGAAAATTCATGATGGAAAAAAGAAGCAAATGAACATATTTCCTAACTGACTCTCTCGCAAAGGGCTAATGTGACAGTTTTCTGAGCTGCAGTATTTGAATTGTTCAAATCTGAAGGAATATTCGGAAGGATTTCTTGGCAATACAAAACATAGCGATGAAAATATGTTTTCTATGTTCAACAGATGCATTGAAATTCTCTTTCTCCCTTTAGCACAGTTCCTAGTACTGGCGTCGAATAGTCTTGAAATCCATTTCTGATGATCTGACAAGCTTCAAAGATGATAACGCTCCAATGCCCTTGTAATTGACAAACTGAATTAGGTTGAAACAGCATGTGTTTGCAATCTGCCAAAGAGTTCGATTACATAGTTCATCATATTCCCATCAAGCAATATTAAATCTGATTAAAAATAATTCAATTTGAAATAGATATATAAATAGCAATATTTTGATGGTTTTATTCTCGCCTGGTTGTAACATGGTGGATTAAAACTCAAATTAGGATTTCTATTTCGAATAAGGACGTCAATATTCCTTTCATAAATTTTAACTGCACTTTCCAATAGTGCATCACCGCGACCTCTTCAAAGGAGTATTACTGCAGCTTTGCCCTTTGTTCGCTAGACATATAATGTGTCACATCATTTTATCATGCCATGGCTAAACATTATTCATAAGACATTATTCATTTAATTCAGATTATTTCTTGTCCCTTAAGATATTCGAAACTACTACCGGCACTTCAGACTTCATGGCGCAGTTGGATATATGCACAGCTCGAGTGCTCAGTATTCAAACTCGCGTTATTGCTCCTAGTATTTCACCGCTAACTGTTCATGCAAATGAGTGAATCTCATGAAATCTTAATAAACGTTTGCCTTCTTCATATACCACTTCTCATGGGGACTTTGCTTTGAGTTGTTACCATAGATAGCATGATTAGCAGGAATTGCAGCGGTCAACCGGTTAACCGCTGAATTGGTTAACCTATCCCTAACCAGTTCATCTGTGTTTTTTAACCGGTTAACCGCTTAATTGGTTAACCCATCCTTAACCGGTTAATCTGTATTTTTAATCGGTTAACCGGTCAAGCAAAACATTTTAACCGCTGCAGTAACTGATGATCAGTTTATAAAGCATGATTTTGTGATATTTCAAAATAGATGAGTGCATTGTCTTTGCATTATTTAGCACTTAGATATGCCTCATAAGTATATAATTTCGGAAAAACCAACCAGAAACATTCTCAAAAATCATGGATACGTGTTGAAGAATAGTTTGAAATTTGATTTATGATTGTTCCATTATCATCACTGTGACTTTCATGAGTAGCATTAGTACAAAACGCACAAATTTCACCTTTATACTGTACATATCAAATGTGCATGTGTATCTCCTTCCATCTCTTAAAAATCAGGCGGAGAAGGAAATCTGCTACTAGAAATAGAGAACCCTTTATTGCAGGCGTCTGTAGGGCTAAATTCTAATAGATCTACATCATATAATATTTTTGCCAATTAATGATACTACCGTATAAATCTACAATTACTGTACATACTATTATTGTTGTAGATGAACCATAATAAGTTTACACGTAGAGATTTGTTACAAATTTCTGATGTTAGTGTCCTCCACGACACCACCTCCTAGTGAATAATGCATGGTTGGTTGCAGGCATATATTCGTCGAAATACAAGCTCTAAAACGTTGAAGAGATACCTTCTCGGAGACTAAATTAAATTCCATTTTATTTCATTCCTGAATCAAATAAGTTTTTTTTAAGGTTTGGAAGAGCCAAGTTTATCGTTATTGATATAGTTTATTTGTTATGTAAATATATTTCAGACATACTCCATGTCCATTCTCAATACAAAAATAACTGTAAATATCGAGGTCCTATGGAATACAGATATCAAAATTTGAAATCGAATCAAGACACGACACGGTCAAAAAAATTCGAAGGATCCAGGAAACGGAAGATGCCAAAGTTAAACAATTACCCTAGTGGAGAATCCTGTAAATAATTAGGTAATTAAAAGTCACGAGCGAATGAATATAAATTAATACTGACAACATAGAGTAACCTACTCTAGTATAGAGCAGGTACTGAAATACGTATAAAGGCAAGTCTACTCAACTGAAGACGGTAAGGGAAATAAACTAATACTTATAAACGATTTTATTTTTATCATATAAGAACTGAAATAAGAGTTCGTCATGGACCTGACGAGAAGCTAACTAAAAATAACAAAAGGTGAAAATTAGAAACCTAAAAAACCAAAATTAAGTTTGCTATGTATGGAGTCATCAGGGAGGAACCATGTGGCTGCATGAAGCAAGGTTTCGGCCCCTAACCTCGTAAATTCACTTAACAAACAATAACGTTGGTATAGCAAGATGCATAGGATATCTGACAATCATAGAATGGAGAAAGCCAGATATCTTGGCCCGAGAACCAGCCCCAAACACCCAGCCAATGGGACTTCTGAGGATAGAATAGAAGTCTATAAAATGTTGGAAATAATTACGTCTCAGAAGAAAAGAAAATCTTTGAATGCTTCGCACTCTTGTTTGTTGTTGATGGATGGATTATTCTTTTTTATGTAAATAGCTTCCTTTAGTCGGAGGTCTGCTGTATTTTTTTTATCTTTCATTAACAATGAACGAACCAGAATCAAAGAGCGATGCACTGATAAATCCGACTTCATCAAACATGAAAGAGAATTCGAGGAGATACTAGAAATTAATGGACACTCCCCACAAGTTATTAAGCAATCCAGACAAGTATCAAGAACGCAGAAGAAAACGAAGAGAAAACATACTAAAGAAGATATCATGTATTTCAAGTTCGAATACTTCTCCGACAAAATCAATACACAGACCAAACACATTTTCAAAAAAGAAAGATTCAACATGAGACTCGCACAGAGATCCAAGACATTGAGAAACGTCCTCAAAAAGCATCGACCTGTGAGACAAGGAAACTGCAATATGAAGAACTGCAATCTGAATGATGAAATGAAATGCCTGAAAAAGAATGTGATCTACCAAATGAAATGTACAAAATGCAGCAACACATACATAGGCAGCACTATAAGACCACTCCACCAGAGAATTCGAGAACATCTCCAAACTACAACATCCTCTGTCAATAAACATAAAATCGTGTGTAAAGGACAATTCTCAACCAACATCCTTGCAACAGCAAAAGATACAGCAGACCTCCGACTAAAGGAAGCTATTTACATAAAAAAGAATAATCCATCCATCAACAACAAACAAGAGTGCGAAGCATTCAAAGATTTTCTTTTCTTCTGAGACGTAATTATTTCCAACATTTTATAGACTTCTATTCTATCCTCAGAAGTCCCATTGGCTGGGTGGTTGGGGCTGGTTCTCGGGCCAAGATATCTGGCTTTCTCCATTCTATGATTGTCAGATATCCTATGCATCTTGCTATACCAATGTTATTGTTTGTTAAGTGAATTTTAAATTTTGATATCTGTATTCCATAAGACCTCGATATTTACAGTTATTTTTGCATTGAGAATGGACATGGAGTATGACTGAAATATATTTACATAACAAATAAACTATATCAATAACGATAAACTTGCTCTTCCAAACCTTAAAAAATGCATTCCGGCCAAGGCTACTACAAAAAAATTAAATAAGTATTCGAATACTTCACAAAAGAACACCACAATGAGCTCATTGTGAATCCCAAACTCGTGTAATATATTTTTGTTCGATAATTCTTCACACAAGTTCTCACAAAGATAGGCCTGAAGGATTTTGAAATCGTTCCATTCTCTCCTTATTATCATGGAACGATCTCCAGGGATTTTTATGCCCATTAGCAAGCCCGATAGCTTACATGTGTCTATTTCAACTAATTTGAAGCTTTGAATCATGATGAAAATTATAGTGATATATAGAGAGATCACTCCCATCTGTTCCCGCATTCAACTGTAGTTACACTAGCGTCTTTGCTTTGCGAAATTACTAATCGAAGCTCCATCATCAAACAAATGGTAAAAAGTTATGAACTGAGGAATGGGGAATTTTGTTTTTGCTGCCCGTAGGGGATTGATGACGAGGACAGATCATTACATGAGAATAAAAAGGCGATCAATTAATTTCGGCTTCGAGTACTGCGATAAAAACATCAAATAAAAAACACGACCGCCGACAATATAATTGTCAGAAAATAAAATATATGTGAGGATAAAGTTCCAATGCTTGACAGTGAAATGTTCAAATGTTCTTCTTCCATGCATCGAAAGCGTGCGAATATGATTAAACTAACTTTTGTATGACAAGACATTTATTGTTTTTAGATACCCGAATGTATTGAGTTGAATTACTCCTTTGTTTTGATCTCATTCAGATACTTTGAAATCAAATCTTCAGTGAACTCTCTATTCGAATTAACCATAGAAATCCGACTTTTCACTTTTGCATTGGTTTGTTGGAGTCACAGAATAAGATTGTTTAACTCTTTCAGTTTACTAAAAGTGAAGACTAATTCAAAACAATGGCACATGCTAGAACTTAGTAAGTGGGCAAAAAGGAATTCCTAATATTTTACAGAAATTAGAACAAAAGTCCTGCGTTGCTTGCAGATTGCTGTGAATTCCAGCAAAGTGCTTCGATTGCCACAATTCCTTCAGATTCGAAGAATTCGGATCATTGCGCACAAGTTTTCTCCATGATGTTGGTCGATCCGAGCATTATTAAAGAAAATATAAGGCGCACGAAAATTAGTTCACTTGATGATTTCACCATCCTCTTCTCAGCATTCCTCACTGCATAGTGCGTACACTGAATCTAATGTTAGTCAGACAGCGATGTGCGTTTTGGTGTGTGCGAAATGATATCACAGCACGCACGCCACCCACTCATTGGGAGCTTTGGCATCCTCGGCCGACAGCTTATTGTTTGCCATTTCCAATAGTAAGCTATATTCGAATTATCCATTCGAGAATGAACAGGTTGTCTAATTTTGTCATGTGCCATTTCGATACTAAGGACAGATACAAAATTTCCATTCTAGAAACCCATTGACTTCTTCGGCCGAAGACGCGCGCGCAGATGGATCTAATTCTGCGGTTGGAGTAGGATGAATAATTTTGTTTTTAATACTATTGCAGTGTTCATTATATCTTACATAAAAAGGACGAGAAGCTTTTCCTATGTACTCAGCATTGCATTTATTACACCTGAATTGATAAACCACGCATGTCTTTTCACATCATGCTTCTTTACCATTGATTTGGTTTTCAAGACATTTCGCAAACTTTTTGTTACCGCAACTTACAAACCTCACATTCAATTTATGTTTACGAATTAAGTAATTGATTTTCCTTAGTAAGCTATCACTTATATACGGTAACTTTAAAACGCACTTGTCGGTATTGTCTTTGTTATTTTTCCTACTTGGTCTCTTTGCCATCCAAAACCTCTCACCAAAATTTGTAACGTCAGTAGCATACTAAGATTTTAGCGTTGAATATTTGAGATGTCTGAATGATTCGGTTGAAAAAGTTTGGTAGAATCGCGACTTATCAACTTGCACAAGCCAAGTATGAACAGGCGTCACGAAACAGTGCAGAAGTCGTTCATTATTAAGTGTTCTGCCATTGACAAAGCGTCTGGACCCGAAACGTCTGGCGATATTTTTTATTCTTTATTCATTTTACTTGGCATTAAACATATCGGGAGAGTATTGAATCAGTTTTACATTCGCATTGAATTATGTTCCTCCCGCCCTCTGCCATATCATATGCATGGCGCTTAATCGAACTATTCCCTTTTCCTTTGTCCAATATTCCACCGGAAAGTTGGGGACCATAACATGTCCATCTTTCTCTACTTCTCTCAATTTGTTGCTCTTTTGATGATATCTTGACATCTTGATTGAAGTTTCTGATATCGTGTTCAAAACAGCTGACCTTTGTCTACCTCCAGCTCGTTTGCCGTCCACCACTCTTGTTGTACTTATTCGTCATGACAAGGTCAAATAACTATCAGCAAAATAAGAAGCAAGAGTGCCTACGTTTTCAATTATTTCAGCTGAATTTTTAAAAGAAATATTTGATATTGTTAAATTAAGGCACTTGAATTCAATAGAGTGTCGGTATTAAGTCTTTCGGTGTACAAAAATCAATTAGGCCTACTTACGCTGTTGTGCACACAAATGAGGTCATTCCTTGATGTCATTTTTAAGTACGTGTAACAGTAGGAGATACATTCTTTGACTGGCTTGTTTTGCATATGTTTTGTAAATGAGATGACCATTATTGCTGTTTCTAATCCTAGGAAAACGTACATGTATTTTGTGAGCATCTTTGCAGTTCAAAAATGGGAGAGGTTGACATAGGTTTACCAAAAAGAACATTATTTGACTTGGTCATGTTGACAGCTAAGCCATTCATTAACGCCAACTGTACACGCTGCAAAGTTGTGAATGTCAGCGTTGGCACAACAGTTGGAATCGGAATCTTTCATGATGCGTATTAGAAGAACGTTACCAGCGTATTTAATGATCCATTTTGATGTTAAATCAGTTTGAGAGACCCCATAAAGCTTCCGAATACATATGGAGCTAATTCTGATCATTGGGGCACACCTGTCACTGGAGATAATTAGTTGCTATCCACCCCCACTCAACAACAAGCGTTGTTGACAATTTTCCAGGGGCGACCGCACAGAAACACTGTTAGGCTAACAAATCTCTAACAGCATCACTAACCTATTGGGGGTGCGCACAGAAGGACTTTTAAGTCAGTCTTGGTTACCATCTCGGTTAGTGATCGCTAACTTTATGACAGCCTATCTGTGATTGGTTTCTGTAGGCATCAAGAGTTGTTGTTGAGTGCCTTGCACTGAAAAGTGAATTCATTGCAGATGAAGTTTGCCTCGTCATCCGACTGATCCGAGATTAGAAATTGTGACTACTTTTATGTATTGATCTAAAAACAGGAGATTGGCAACTTGCCTAAAGCGCATAACTTTAGTGACCACCGCATGGTAAAAGAAGAATGACTATAGCTCTTATTATGCGCTGCATGGCAATGACAATAGCACTGATTGTGTGCTAGTTGTGTCTCTGCTATATGGTTGCTGACATAGCGGGCACGCGTAAATAAAGGAACTCGCTCTCTCAGCTAATATGCTATTTATAAATAATCTATGCTTTCATGCCGCAATTTTTTTTATTGATTCATTAGAGAGCCATTTTATCATAAATAGCACATTGATTCATTACGCAAACAGTCAGCACAGAAACGATTTATCATCACCCTCGGTGTCATACATACATTGACTATGATCGTTGGCGACAATCGTCATTGTAAGCAAAGAGAAAAGTCGGATTTCGATGGTCATTTTGACACACTTTGTAAACATCAGTGATGCACAGTTAGAGTTTCAGTTTATCACGTGACAACTGATAAGAGCGGAATTCCTGCAAAAATTTGAATAAAACTCAAACAACTCTTCTGTGCGCACCACAAGGTTAAGGGACTAGTAAATCTCTAACAGTTGTTTGAGATTTGTTAGACACTAACAACTCACTATCTAGCTCTGTTTCTGTGCGGTCGGCCCAGATGCTGTAGCTGCGCAAATACGAGTATTTAATAAAAGTCATAGAGTAGGAATACATAGGTAGAGTGTCGACTCGAAATCAAAGGATTCAGTCTTTTGCGGAGATTACATTCCGGTGGTCCAAAGAATTATTTGAGCAGTTTTAAAAAAGTCAAATTTTGCAAATTTATATACTACCGAGATGACGCCCGTATATAAGTAGCATTAAACAAGTTGGATATCAAAATGAATGAATATTTGCTAATAAGCATCTCAACAAAGTGGAAATCAAGCTGATTATCAAGGAAATTTCATGAATTGAATTCTAATGAAAGTCTTCATGAAAAAGTCGCGATATTGTTCGTGCTTTCTTGGCTGAAATTTCAAATTTTTAATTCAATTTTCACCGGTATGATTTTATGATTCATTAAATTCATATTTCATTTCTTGAATCTGAATAGTGATGTGGACCCCTTTACATCTGTCAAAGTTAATTGAAATCATTGTCTTTGATTCTGTGATTTTGCCCAGCCAGTAGCAGGTTGTCTGTGATGTGAGCACGCTTTTAAGAAAATACCCTTGAGGTTCAGCATGAAAGTAAATGGAACCCATCGAATTGCTAATTTAAGAATCATTAAATCTCCAAGGCTGTCATGACACTGATAATCTGTAAATCATCATTCCTTCTACATTACAATCATGATCATTCAATTCCGTGCATGGTAACTTCCTCAGAACTGCAAAAATTTGCATATCTCACATTTGGTTACAATTACCAACTACATCCCCTCGAGTTCATTAAAATCGAAAGTGTATACACATTGGGGATTTAATAAATGCGGAGTTACCACTCTACCTAATATACTTACTCTATGATAAAAGCTGTCGGTAAACAGCAGAGCTCTATATACAAGAGCAATTTTAGAGAACTGTGTCCTTTTGTATAGGCGACAGTAGTTCAGGCGGTCAGCTTTTGCGGAAATATTTCTGCAAACATTCATTTGATACTTATATTTTTCGACCCAAGTCTTCTTCCTCTTTTTTATTGTCCCAATTTTTGATGATTTGTTTAGAAGGTAACCGAACTCTGTCAAGCTAATTCTGTCAAAACTTTTTCAGAAATAGATCTTTCGAGATAGATGGTGGAATATTAAGAAAAATACTTGTCATGGAGATCTGAAAACATGATCAACCGTACGATGCAGATTAAGGAATGTAGAGCACAAGAGTCTTCCGCTAAGACGGTATGCGTGACAAGTTAGATGGAATTTGGAATTCATTGCTGACGGGAATCAGACAGGAGTCAGAGCAGCTTTATTATTGCAATTGATTAACAGTGCAAATCTCACAACAGAGTCAGACAATCTGAAATTTTAATTGCTTTTCAGAAGCTTTGACAACAAAATGTATCTTCGCGACTTCGAAACTAGGCCATAAGTTTTTTGAGAAACATTTCTTTAAGTTTTGGATTCTTCTTCTTTCGGCTTTTCCCGATCAGGGGTCGCCACAGCGTATCAGTTCCTTCCACCTCGCTCTATCATTCGCGTCTTCCTCTTTTCCTCCGATCACTTTCTAGTCGTCTGACACCACATCCATGTATCTTAGGCTCGGTCTCCCTCGTCTTCTTTTGCCCGGTGGTTTCATCTTCAGCATTCGTCTTCCAATGTATTCCTCCTCTCTCCTCTTCACATGTCCGTACCACCTGAGTCTAGCCTCTCGCATCTTATCCTCAAACCTTCCAACATGAGCAGTTCCTCTGATGTAATCATTCTTAATCCTGTCCATTCTAGTCGCCCCAAAAGACATTCTAAGCATCTTCAACTGTGCTACTTCCATTTCGGCTACCTGTCTCTTTGCTAATGGTACCGTTTCCAATCCATACATCATGGCAGGTCTCACTATCGTCTTGAAAATCTTTCCTTTCACTTTCGCAGATAATCTCTTGTCACACATGACTCCAGAAATTCGTCTCCATCCGCACCACCCCGCTTGTACTCGTTTTTTCACCTCTTTGTCACATTTACCATTGCTTTGGACAGTTGACCCAAGATACTTAAAAGTGTCCACCTTCGCTATTTCTGTTTCTTGCAATTTCATTTTCTCATCACCGGCACCCTCTTCGAGAATCGTAAATTTCGGCATTTCACACTTTTGGCGATGCATAGCCTATAGTCCCTGATATCAGATAGCGATGTGCACTGATTATAGCCATGAGTAACACAAATGAGCATGTAAACTGAACTTTATTTACTAGTGTTTATAAATATCATATAATGTAGTTTGCATGATGCGAATATTTTTTTATCAAAACTTTCAACGAAACGCCTCAATTTCCAATGTGAGTGAAGCATTTTTATGTATGCGAGTCTATAAATCTCATGATTCTACTGTAGACATCAAATAGAGTATTGAAAAGTCGAATATTATGGAAGAACACCTCATTAACGCTTTGATCGTTAATTTTGATTCACTTTTCTGCAAGTTCGTCCTCATTCAATTTTTGCTCTTCTGATATATGTAGAAATATGACGCTAAAACCACATTTTTCAGATAATTAGTGTAGATAAGGTTTGGATGAACATATTTGTATAGTGGTAGGCTACATTTGGTCCACAGGTCACTAGAGGTTAAAAGGTCAAATATAATGAAAGCAATTAATTTTTCAGAGGCATTTTGCAGATTTTTAGCAGCTTTATTTAACTACACCCGTAAGGAAATATGATAGAAAGCACCAATATATCCATGTCAAAATATAAATTTACTCAAAAATGACTTTGTAGTTGTCTTTCTGCATGGTATTTGTTAAAACAATTAAGAACATGCAAAACTGGTTGATCACTGAATGGGCTACAGTACAGGAGCTGTTTGGGTGAATGTCTGGAAAATACCCTTTTGAAATGGAAGCTATCATTGCTTGATGTAATTTTATATTATATTGTCATGACTTTGTACAATAAAATTCTATTCGTGTAGTTAGAATTAGTTCAAATATGTTGGGCAAGTACGACGGTCAAAGATGTATTGAGTAGCATTTATGCACTTTTTGCTAATCATTTGAAGTATTCGGTTGTTTGCAAGTTGTTTTTCTTCATTATAATGTTTAGGAAATACGTGACCAAAGAAAAACACATGTGAATCCAATCGGACACAGATTGCAGTTTTTGGCAAAAATGAAATTTCGGAAAGTTTTCTCTGATTTAGCGAAACGTACTAAGCCCAGAGTCATAATTTTTGACATGGAATGTCTTCAGGTCATTTCCTTTCATCTTCATGCACCCCTGTCTATAAAGCTAAGCACATTTAGATTTGGTGACCCTCTTGATGTCGGCAAGCACAAACATTTCGAGTAACTTTATCCACATTGAACCACATTCTCACATGCATTGTCGATCAGAAACATGATAAAAGCACATGCACATCATAGGAAATGACCTGAAGACATTCCATGTCAAAAATTATGACTCTGGGCTTAGTACGTTACGTTTAATCAGAGAAAACATGCAAAATTTCATTTTGGCCAAAAACTGCAATCGGCGTCCCATTGGATTTACATGTGTTTTTCTTTGATCTTGTCTGACAAGAAGAGGAACTCACTAGAACTCGGCAGACACGCAGATTCGTAGTAGGCATAGGGTGTACATCATTCTGTGAAAGTCTCACTTTCGGCCTCGCTCCCTGCAGAAACTCGTTCTGGCTGCCAGACTACCATCGTCAGACGATTAAGGCATTGATGTTACAGATACAGAACACGAATCTTGTGAAACAGTCGATGAAATGCATTTGGTCCAATATGAAACAAGGAGTTTATGTACTACTGCTGCTATGTAAGGAAGGAAGAAGTAAGAAACAGAAAATAAGAATGTCGTGAAAGCCAGAAGTCAATGCGGTTGCGCTCAGTTCCGTCAGAGGAAGCAGACTTCTTAGACCACACCAAGCCTCCTTGACAATCATTTTTCTCCATTTCGTATTTCTGTTGATTGTCTTCAAGCCATTGAAATCTATTTGATGTGGAGACAGTATGTTGGACACACAGAATTAGACAGAACGTCTCTTCTTCTGTTTGACTAGAAGGGAAGCATTGGAACATGTAACGTAAATGAATTGGCACAATCTGCTGACATCAAAAAAAGAGTGCGTCGTGTCGTGCGGTTGTGCGCTCTTGCCTGTCTGCCGTCTGGATTGATACTTTCCGTCGTCTTGGTGTTTCTCGGTGTCCTTTTTGGTTGAGTCTCGGTTCATTGAGTTCGTCTCGATCTGGTCCGTCTTTTGCTGTCTTTGGTTTTGGTCAATTCCTCATTTTTCGGTGGGATATTTGTGTTTTCGCGATTGCCTGTGGATTTGGTGAATTTGACTCATTCGTCGCTTCGCTGTGGCTGGTACACATTCGGATTTACTAAGTGTCAATTCATCCTATTGTTATCCGACGTCATCGCTTGTGTAGCTGATCTGCAGTGCCTCCGTTAAAGTTTGATTGATCGTGGTTGCTTGAGCGAGCTGGTATTGTCAGCCGTATTCCGAACAGCAGCTGTTATTTCTGGATTTTTGTCCACACCTCCTCGCCGGTTGGATTGCGATTATCGATCGCTTATCACGTGACTGTGACGAGAATCTCCACTTGGAGCTATTTTTAGTGGAAACTACAAGCAGCTCGATACAGGCATCAAGCACGCTAACATTTCTATGTTACGATCTGTCACCGCTCTTTGTAACAACAAACAATGGCGAACAATCCAACACCGAAACGTTTGAGATCTGGATCCTTACAGATAAATCAACTGTCTGAAATAAAACAGCTGATTAAAGAATCAAAGGAAGAGACCATTGAGTCTTTCAAAAATAATTTCAACACGCTAAAACGTGACATTGAAAACTTGACTGTACGTTTTCAAGCTATTGAAGAGTCAGTTGCCTCCATTGAGAGAGACCAGACTATTTTTCAATCTGAAATAGCTTCATTGAAAGAGATGATCGAATTTTCAAAAGAGGAATCCATTGAATTGGGCTTAATTGAGATGGATGATCGAGTAAATAGGATGAATAGCGTCATCTTTCACGGTTTGGGTGAAGCAGTGGGAACAGTTGAGGAGAGAATCGCTGCAGACAAGCGCGAGGTAGAAAAGATTATTACTGAAGAACTTGATGTTGACACCGTGGTTGAAGATGTTAGACGAATAGGACGTCCTGGTAAGAAGGGAGTTCGCTTACTTCGTGTTTCGCTTACCAACAATGCCGCGAGAGCCAAAGTGTTAAGAAAAGCAAAATCATTAAAAAACACTGAATATAAAGACATTTTTATTCATGCTGACTTAACCAAGATGCAGCGAGATAGAGAGAAAGCAGTAAGGACCGAATTCAAGCAGAGACGAGACAACGGGGAGGATGTTGTGATGTATCGTGGTTCCATTCGTTTGCGATCAGATCTGACGAATTTTCACCGTTGATTTTACCTGAGAGGCAGTCATACCCATCTATTTTTCTAACGAACGCTCGGTCAATTCTTCCGAAAATTGATGAACTTCAAATAACAGTTTCTTGTCTACGTCCTGACATAATTGTCATTACAGAATCATGGCTTCATGGGGACATCAGTGACAATCTTCTTTTATTAGATAACTATAGCTTACTTAGACAGGATCGAATCGGACGCCGTGGTGGTGGGGTTTGTCTCTGGATCAAAAACTCATTCAAGTCATCAGTTCTTCTACCTGAGTTGGATACTCCACATTCAGTTGAAATCATATTCATCCATATCCAAAAACTGACCTGCTCCGTCATTTGCTGTGCAATTTATTTCCCTCCTGGTTTGAATAGATTTCATCAAGACGACGTACTGCATTTCATTGTGTCCGAAATTGATAATTTTCAACTTCGGTATCCAGAGGCAGGGATCATGGTCACCGGCGACTTCAACGATTTGAATACTGAGTTTCTTCGAGAGCAGTTGTGCCTGGTTAATAAAGTATGCGATTCCACTCGAAATAATAAAATTATCGACCATATTTGGATTGATGAAGACTTATGCTCGTCCTACACAACTTCCGCGATAATCGGACCCCCAAAGAAGAACTCCGACCATAACAGTATTTTACTAATACCAAGATCTCACCGATTGACCACAGAATCTTCTCGTCAAGCAATAGTTTGGGACTATCGCAGGTCTAACATTGCTGAATATCTGAGTCGTCTATCTGCTACTGACTTCAGCATCATTAATTGTGAGCAATCAGTTGATGATATGGTTCAATCATTTTACCAACTGTTGTCGACATGTGTCTCCGCTGTACCGCGTGAAATTATCTACTTTACATCTAAAGATAAGCCGTGGATAACTCCGGTTTTGAAATCGTTAATAAATCGAAGATGGGCGGCTTTCCGTTCGAGAAATTGGCAAGAATACCATCACTTTAAGCAGAAAGTGAAACAAGAAATTGCAAGTGCTAAACAAATATGGGTTGCAAAGAATTCAAAACCAAAAGATGTATGGAACGTGGTAAATGTCATCAGGGGCTCGAAAATAAAAGATCCGTGGAGTGTTCTCGTGGAGAATTCAGGTAACCTGGAGAATCTGCTTCACCAAATGACTGATGAATTCCTTAAAAATTTCAATGATGGTACTGATGAGAATTTATTACCTCTGATGGATGAATCCTGGGACTTTTCCATAGACGAGCAGATTGTCTATCATCACCTCAGTCATTTGAGCCTCAGAAAGTCACAAGGTTCTGATCTCATTCCTCCGAAATTGCTGAGCGTTGGGGCCCACTTTCTGTGCAGACCTCTCACAGAAATCTTCAACAGGTCAATTTTAACGAAAACATTTCCTCGCCTCTTTAAAATGGCTTTTGTTTGCCCTATTCCTAAGTGTACTTCTCCTGAAATAAGTGACTTTCGACTTATCTCTCTCTTGCCCTCAATCTCAAAGATATTCGAAAGAATAGTTTTAGGCCGAATGAAATTCGACATTGTTTCATGCTATGGACCTCGTCAACATGCGTATAGACCGTATGGATCTACAACTACCGCCCTCGTTGAGTTGTGTGATATTATAACACGCTTCCTCGATCAGAAATCAACGGCATACGTTAACGTGTATTGTCTCGACTTGGCCAGGGCTTTTGATAAGCTTCAACATCGGCGTTTAATAAATTATTTGAATTCTTGTGGCTTGCAACATGGATTTTTGACATGGCTTCTGTCATATTTGAGTGGTCGTGAAATGTGCGTTAAAATTTTGAATAGTTATGGTCCAACAGCATCAGTGTGCTCTGGAGTTCCCCAAGGTTCAGTTTTCGGTCCAACACTATTTGCAGCTTTTATGGGATGCATCAATCTTCCTTTTGGAAACATTGAATATGTGCTATATGCAGATGATGTGACAGTTGTTGAATTTGTACAACATGATGGTTCTTCTTCAGTCGATCTTGGTATTTGTGAGTCCATATTTCAAGATAAAGGATTGTCCTTGAGCAGGTCAAAGTGCAAGCAATTGACTATACAGCGTTCCACTGGTGCTACCATTGCACATGAGAATGGTTTTTTAAAAGAAGAATCCCTTAGACTCCTCGGCATAACTTTAAATAATCGTCTGAAATGGAATGTCCAAATTTCACAACTCTTAACAGCTGCATCTCGCAGACTTCATGTGATTAGATGTCTGAAGTCCTTCTTGCCGTCTCATACTCTGATAAATGTATATCATTCTCTGATAACTCAGTATTTTCTATATGCATCCCCCGTGTACGGTTGTCTTCCCTCAACCCCTTGTGATCGATTGGAAAAGTTTCAGAGAAGAGCCCATAGACTTATCTGTAACTCTACTTGTTCCTGTGACAAATTTCCCCCGATAGCCGAGAAACTTGAATTTTCTGCTTTGCGTCTCTTGCAGACATCAGAGATAAACATTTCGCATCCTCTACACGACTTGGTTCCTGAGAGATTAAGTGTTACTAAGAAATTAAGAGTGCCATGCTCCAGCACGACACGTCGATTGAATTCATTCTTTCCGTGGGTTTCATGCCTACAGAATGGTTTATGTTAGTCTACTTATTTTTTTGTTGTTGTTCCTTTATGACCTATTGATTTCACTGTATTCGTGTCACTTCTTTATTTATATTTCTTAACCGTATGTCTTGATTTGAAATCTGTAACATTGAATGTGTAACTTTGTGATTACCAGTTTGTGAATAAACGCTACCACTACTACTATCATACCATAGCAATCAAACAATGAGCAGCCAGTTCAACATTCAACACGCCAAATTGTGTGAAGTTTAGTGACTGTTATCAATCAGATCACACAGCAAAGAGACACAGACGATGTCAAGTTCCACAGAGAAGTTTGTGAACGTTTTTTCGTGAGCCTGCTAACTTTTTTAATAATGATCGGAGGAGCCAACATTATCGAGAAAACTTTTGCGCAATGATCTGAATTCTTCGAATCTGAAGGAGTCGTGGCGATCGGAGCATTTTGAAGGAATTCAGAGCAATCCGCAAGCGACGCACGACTACTTTTCCTATCTCTGTAAGGTATTAGGAATTTCTTTTTGCCCACTTATTAAGTTCCTGCATGTGCCATCTGTTTGAATCAGTTTTCACTTCTAGCAAAGTGATACGATTAAACAATCTAATTCTGTGGTTGGACAACTTCAGATCGCATAGCGTCGACCTCTCGCACTGCTCTCACGTGTCATTTTTCCATCGTCCAAGTGCCGCCTACGCCCAGATTCGCCGACATAGTTCCATTCACAATCTTTCGATGCACATGTTGCTTGGTATACGATGCCCAAAGAAGTGGCTGCTGCAGGATGCTTCCTCACCAAACAGGCTTGAAGAGTATAGTGACTGGTTCCACATCAGCAGCGCGAACGTCAACTCCCTTCAGTGCAGCTCTGGTCTTCTCGGAAACTCTGGGAAACCGGTTGATCTTCGGAAGCGGTACACTGCCGCATCATCAAGGCTTTCTGCTTCTCTCAAACTATGGAAAATAATCAATCAAGCCGATTACTCGGTGGAACCAAACATTCTGCAAATTTCAAATTTGCAGTTTTATTATAAGAACTACTTTTTCTTATGTTGGATGGAGCAACCTCCTAAACCCTTTTTCATAGTGAATGAAAATGAGGGTAACTGTATCATGTCAAGAATTCAGAAAATATATCGTCTATGTCTTAAGAGTTCAACAAAAACTATAATGCACTCCGTCGTACTTAACCTACAGTTCTTACATGTCTCGAATTAAATTAAGATGTCTTCATCATCCCTCAAGCCAGACAAATTAATGTTCGGTTGCGATATTTGTGAAATAGTTTATTCCCAAACTCAATTGACTCATAAAAGCATATTCACTTGTAACAATGGAGAACTTAGCAATTAAATAACTAACGAAAATTTTCATTTTACAAGAGAACTTAAAATTGCATTTCCATAATTATCTGTCTCATGTTACAATGAACGATAGTTTATGAGAAAGCTGAGATGTTGAAGCGAAGCTATAACTCACAGTAGTCATAAAGAAGAATGCTTCTATATCAATTGCAAACCTCTGCTTTGTTCTAGGTATTTTTCATAAGCTTCAGAAAATGTATCAAATTAATAACAAATTGATATCCTTCGAAAACTGAAATTTGATTTAAAACTGCGAGAGAGAAATACCATCTGTCAATCAAAATTCGCAAATATCAATTATCTGATAAATGGGAATGTACAATCATCGAGATGGTAGAGGAAAAATTTAGCTTATCAACGACACTGCACGAGGCAAGATATATCACACGTAATAACAATAGTAAAAAGAAAAAAATGCTGGGTCAATAAGATCGGAGTCAACTTCAGAAGAATTCAATCCGAAAGTCGAGTTATCCCACAGAATTAGAGTGCTTGCTCCTGCTAGTCGCTGTTTCCTAGAAGGGCAGAGTCATATCTCGTATGCGATAAAGAAATGGCACACACGATCTACAGTCAAACAATAAGTCGTCACTGAATAAGCAGTGAGCTTCAGACAGCAGCCAGTGGCGTGCGTGTTAAACACATCGAGTTCTTCGTTCATTCACCACTTCGCTGTCACAGTGCCATTCATTGATAAATCATACAAAGAGATAGATGAAACTAAATTTCTCACGCCTGCAAACTTTTAAACAAAGAATCTGACGGACCAACATTAACGAGAGAACTTGTGCGCAATGATCTGAATTCTTCGAATCGAAAGGAATCGTGGCAGTCGAAACATTTTGTAAGAATTTTCAGCAATCCGGAAGCGACGCAGGACTGTTTTTCTCCATAAGGTATTAGGAATATCTTTTTGCCCACTTACTAAGTTCCAGCATGTGCCATCGCTTTGAATTGGTCTTCACTTCTAGTAAACTGAAAGAGTTACCCTCGTTGGAACTAGCTTGCATGGTGGTCAAAATTTCGGCCCCTCTTTGGCCTCTCAAGCATGTTACCACGCACAGATCATTGCACTATGCATTTGGCTGATTCTTTGAATAGTGGTACTTCCGGATTGATGGCATTTAAACATATTTCAGAATGAGTCAACGGAATTCGATTGTGACCGGCAGATTCTAATTGTATAAATTCAAATGAAGAACTTAGGCAAGCAACGGGACTTAGCGATAGCTTGTGTACATACATCGCAGGCATTTTGATTTTAAAGTTGGGGAAAGGCAAGTAACGTTTTCATATTATATTAAACAATTCAACTGTAAAAAATCCATTGTCATTTTCAATAATAGACTTGTACAATGGTTGGGAAATTCAATTTTAAGACATCCAATCCCTATCGACCAGATATCATATGACTACAGACCATCCCCATCCGCCCAGTTAGATACGATTGGTCTGTGGATTTACGCTCAAGATCGAGAAAAGTGGCAGAAAATCGCCATCAGAAGACCGTTCAACCTAGCGGAGTCTAGAAAGCGGGCGTTCAAGAGAAGAGTGATTGAAAGAGAGGGTGGCTACAATGCTGAAATAGTTATCATGCATGTTCTTACCAACAACGTCCTTCGATAATGGAAACATTGATTTTTAAAAAGGACTTGTGCCTGGATGCAGCTCAAACACATCATTCTGATTTATATGCAGTGAAGGTCTAAGTGAGATTTTGATCATTCTTTTGGATTTTTTATCCGATCACAAGAAAACATCCGAACACGCTGCATAACTTGCTAATTCATTTGGTTTCTCACTCATCTAATAGGCCTATACAGCACAGAATTTACAAAAAAATTGACTGTGAATCAAACAGTTGATCGCTGATTATTATGTCAACGTGGTTAAGCACACTGAATAATTACTTATGAGAGCATTAAGATATCGACAAGATTGAAGTAACAAGGACTGCAACAAACATGCGTGTATGAAGTGTGAAAATAACCAGAGGTTTTTTCAAATGTAACTATTCTAATATGTCTGTGAAATGGTGTTCTAGCAACTATGGATCATAAGGAAATAGGACAACTTGTAAATGCTCAAAGATACCAAATAATTAGGAAAATACTCAGAAGCCACATAAGTGCGTCATGAATCATTACTGATTAAAATTCCAGTAAGCAGGTAGTATTTGCATTACTGTTGAATTTCAAAAAGCTGTAATCGATGCACAAAGTATGATAGATGATGATGATCATGACACGATTCATAAGAGTGTTTCATCTCATAATGATGTCAAACTTCCTGTTTCCCTCACATCTTTGTGATGGATGATGTAATCACGTCCTCAAATCTAATGAATCAATTTACTTAAAATAATATCAAATATCGTAGGTTTCTTGTCTGCCTAGAGGAAAATCTGATTCTCAGCTCAAAATAATATTGCTGATTGAGCACCGACGGATTAAACTGTCAGTTTTTCTTGAAGAAAAACAACTCTGACGCCAAGCTAGCTTCTGTCATAGGCAAATCCTATTCGATGTCTCTCTATTGATGCTGCTGACAAAGCAAAACTGTCAAGCGATTCGAATTAATCGTGTTATTCTCACATTGATGTACTAGCTTCACCACTCTTTACTTCAGTGATTAGTTTTTCCATAAATAGCCTGGCTATGATGAACATCAGCAAATCTCGACATGTGTAGGATCGAGAAGTGGCTCTGCCGTTTTATTTCCATCAATTCACAGTTTTTCCTTTGTTGACCAACCCGTTAAACGAATAGAAAAGCAAAAATTGTGCTTTGATGAATGAAACAGAGTCTTGCAACCTCGAAACCGAGCTATTCGCCACTCTACTATGACGCATGTATCCAGCTATCCATCATACTATGTATATTTGTTGTCATCAACTGCATGAATTTGAATTTTTCTTGATAGTATTCAAAGCATTTGCGTCCATCTTTCTGGTAATTCATGGACAGACCATAGTAATCCAGGATTCTTGATTCATTTGTGCATGATTTGCTCTCACTTTAAATAAAAGCTTCATGCGCTGATCAAAGAGCCCATACCTATCGTTTTGAGAATTCAATTATGGCTTTTTAAAAGCATATTTAAGAAGTACGTCTGAAAAGACACATGTATAATAACTGGCGATGCCAATATCACGGGTGTGATAGGGGTGAAGCAATTCTTGCCATAGAAACAATCATCTTGCAAAATGTTTCGGTCTTTTATGTAATGCCGAACATATTTTCTCATTGTAAAACTTGAAAAAGCATTTTAGAAATGAATGAAATACGTTCACGGTTAGTATCTTAAGTCTCCTTAACTACATGATCCTTTCAATAAAATAGTTTGGAATATATCACCTTGCGGCAAGAATCCGGAACCGCTACATCATGTTTCAGCAATTTGATTGCTCTAAAGATCCAGAAATATTGATATACTTATTCCAGTCATTATGACTATAGGGGTGCACCGAACCTTGCTTTTTCAGGTTCAGCCGAACCGGTACATTGCCAAACGTAACAAGAAGTTCGACCGAACCTTTAGTTACTATTTCTCCTGAATATTTTCAATTGCTGCATGTGCCGCATAGTTCTCATCCAAAACTTCATTACCTACATCAGCTGCATGACTAATTTTTAGAATTAAAATAGTTTGATACGTTAGGCTACAACAATGTTACAGATTGTGACCTACTAGAGAACTATAGATCGACAAAATCTGACCCTGTACCCAGGACGCTGTTGCTTTAGGCAGCCTAAGGAGCGAATTTGCATTCATGACATCGCATCTTAATTAAACGATTCCTAATAATTCGCACGACACTTTTAATGTGATGCCCCTCCTTAAAGTCTCAATGCGATTGAACTTCTCATTCTGCAACGCAATGCCACCGGCGAAGAGACGTAAACTACAGCAAATGCTGATATTGCAATTAAAGCGTATAGAAAATCATGGATTTTCTGAAATTCTGAAGTCGCGGAAATTGTATACGAGTAATAATACGCGTAACTAAGTGCCAATAGTTAACACTGTAAACACTGTAAACACTGAGATTTTTCGAGAGAAGAATTGCACTACAATGAATATAATTGACTGGATATATTTATATAAACGGTGTTAATGCGTTACTCAGAGAACGAATGTTTTTCGATGATGAAAGACAGTCGCTCATTGTTTACAGCAGGGAGAGATACTCCAGTTCTCGTACTTTTATGTACCACATGGCGCACCATAACTGATAATGAAATTCCTTCGTGAACAGATCAAATTGCTTATATTTCCATGCAATTTGAGCATTCGCTTTCGTCTCTCTAAACCTCATGGCCCACCTAACGGCAACCAATCATATCATATAATGCAAAATAGGTTATTCTTTATGTAGACTACTTTGAGTTTAAAATTGTATTAGATTGTAGACTCACAGATGTATAGTTTTCACCACCCATGTATCCACTTAAGCCAATCAACTATCAAAATAAGGCAGTCGATTGTCCAAATAGTTCACCCATGTATCAGAATAGAGCACCGAAGTGTCATACTACACCACCCAAGTGTAAATAAGTTCAGTCAAGTATCAAATAAATCCAATATATGCTTTTTAGTGTTTATTCCTACTAATATCTATGGCTACTAATATCTTTGGTGCAACGTGTACCCAGGTTTCTCCTCCACGATGGACACCAGCATAGCTCCGATCTCATCATCCACCTTGTGATGAGTATGTCCACCTCGAGGAACAACAACCTGTCCATCGCGTAAGCGAGCTCTCCTAATGATTGCATAGGCTGTATTCGGTTTGATATTTAACTGAGAAGCAAGTTGGAGAAAGTCTTCTCCTCTTTCAGCAGCCTGAAAAAGCCTCTGCTTATCGTCATCTCTTATTCGCTGCCTCATCATCTCGTTCGTCAGCACAGTTAGACTGACAATTTGATACTTGACTGCACATGTTGACTCTTGATTGCTTTATTTTGATATATGACTGCAATTCACAACGATCAAAAGTGTCCTTTCTTGCATTTGACAATTGACTGCACTTATTTGACAAGTGACTGGACTATGTGGATACATGAGTGGTAAAAACTATAATAAGCGTAGGGAATTGCAACTGTTTAGAAATCTTCTGTTGAGAATAATGTTTGAAAA
>CAJQUW010002527.1:0-21489 GCA_907163375.1 Prostheceraeus crozeri | reverse complement strand
CACATAATTGTAGAAGCAGGAAGTCGACAACCCACCGGAAATCTACAACCACAAAAAATTCTCTAAAAATATTAATACGGACGTTCATAACGTTGACAATAATTGTTTGATTAATGTCAGCAACCATGAGCTCAGTCGCAACTGTAGAATTCAAAAGAGAGCTATTTGAAATTCCTATCATGATCGGATGAAAAACAGGAAATCGACATCAATAATAATTAAATCGACTCTCATATCAGATCATAGAGTAAGGTGTGGATTTCCTGGACGTACACGTTGATTTCAACTATTATGGAGCATTTCAGCATAAAATCAAATTCAAATGGAAACAAGGTCAATCCAGGAGAAAAACAGGCAGTCGACTCAGCTCCGATCAACGAATCCGAGACATTGAGGCAAATAGACACAAGCATGTACCTGAAATGATTTCATCGAGCTGCAGACAACTTCAACAAAAAACAAAAACGCAAAAACGGGAAAACAGCATCAGCAAAAAGAGAAGAAGACTGGTATATACTCATTATGCTACATCAACATAATATTCAGCCCAGGGATATTCTCGACATCATTTGACATTACTTGAGACAGCCAAAGTCTATTTCGAATGAGATTTCATCGAGTTATGTACAACTTCAACATCTGAAACGTGTGAGAGTCGGAAATCAACACACTCAAGACGACAGATAGCTGAATTTATGAAAGCACTCTATCCCAGCAAACCATTCAGCTCAGAGATTATCTAGACATCATTTGAAAATACTTGAGACACACATCAGACAGTCAAAGTCTATTTCGAATGGGATTTCATCGAGTTATGTACAACTTCAACATCTGAAACGTGTGAGAGTCGGAAATCAACACACTCAAGACGACAGATAGCTGCATTTTTCAAAGCACTCTATCCCAGCAAAGCATTCAGCTGAGAGATTATCTAGACATCATTTGAAATTACTTGAGACACACATCAGACAGTCAAAGTCTATTTCGAATGGGATTTCATCGAGTTATGTACAACTTCAACATCTGAAACGTGTAAGAGTCGGAAATCAACACACTCAAGACGACAGATAGCTGCATTTTTCAAAGCACTCTACCCCAGCAAAGCATTCAGCTCAGAGATCTTCTAGACATCATTTGAAAATACTTGAGACACACATCAGACAGTCAAAGTCTATTTCGAATGGGATTTCATCGAGTTATGTACAACTTCAACATCTGAAACGTGTGAGAGTCGGAAATCAACACACTCGAGACGACAGATAGCTGAATTTATGAAAGCATTCTATCCCAGCAAAGCATCTGAAACGTGTGAGAGTCGGAAATCAACACACCCAAGACGACAGATAGCTGCATTTTTCAAAGCACTCTACTCCAGCAAACCATTCAGCTCAGAGATTATCTAAACATCATTTGAAAATACTTGAGACACACATCAGACAGTCAAAGTCTATTTCGAATGGGATTTCATCGAGGTATGTACAACTTCAACATCTGAAACGTGTGAGAGTCGGAAATCAACACACTCAAGACGACAGATAGCTGAATTTATGAAAGCACTCTATCCCAGCAAACCATTCAGCTCAGAGATTATCTAGACATCATTTGAAAATACTTGAGACACACATCAGACAGTTAAAGTCTATTTCGAATGGGATTTCATCGAGTTATGTACAACTTCAACATCTGAATCGTGTGAGAGTCGGAAATCAACACACTCAAGACGACAGATAGCTGCATTTTTCAAAGCACTCTATCCCAGCAAACCATTCAGCTCAGAGATTATCTAGACATCATTTGAAATTACTTGAGACACACATCAGAAAGTCAAAGTCTATTTCGAGTGGGATTTCATCGAGTTATGTACAACTTCAACATCTGAAACGTGTAAGAGTCGGAAATCAACACACTCGAGACGACAGATAGCTGCATTTTTCAAAGCACTCTACCCCAGCAAACCATTCAGCTCAGAGATTATCTAGACATCATTTGAAATTACTTGAGACACACATCAGACAGTCAAAGTCTATTTCGAATGGGGTTTCATCGAGTTATGTACAACTTCAACATCTGAAACGTGTGAGAATCGGAAATCAACACACTCAAGACGACAGATAGCTGAATTTATGAAAGCACTCTATCCAGCAAACCATTCAGCTCAGAGATTATCTAGACATCATTTGAAAATACTTGAGACACACATCAGACAGTTAAAGTCTATTTCGAATGGGATTTCATCGAGTTATGTACAACTTCAACATCTGAATCGTGTGAGAGTCGGAAATCAACACACTCAAGACGACAGATAGCTGCATTTTTCAAAGCACTCTATCCCAGCAAACCATTCAGCTCAGAGATTATCTAGACATCATTTGAAATTACT
Source organism: Prostheceraeus crozeri (assembly GCA_907163375.1). Classification (NCBI taxonomy): domain Eukaryota; kingdom Metazoa; phylum Platyhelminthes; order Polycladida; family Euryleptidae; genus Prostheceraeus; species Prostheceraeus crozeri. Next base: position 19,109 of record CAJQUW010002527.1, on the reverse strand, counting down.
TGAGACACACATCAGAAAGTCAAAGTCTATTTCGAGTGGGATTTCATCGAGTTATGTACAACTTCAACATCTGAAACGTGTAAGAGTCGGAAATCAACACACTCGAGACGACAGATAGCTGCATTTTTCAAAGCACTCTACCCCAGCAAACCATTCAGCTCAGAGATCTTCTAGACATCATTTGAAAATACTTGAGACACACATCAGACAGTCAAAGTCTATTTCGAATGAGATTTCATGGAGTTATGTACAACTTCAACATCTGAAACGTGTGAGAGTCGGAAATCAACACACTCAAGACGACAGATAGCTGCATTTTTCAAAGCACTCTATCCCAGCAAACCATTCAGCTCAGAGATTATCTAGACATCATTTGAAAATACTTGAGACACACATCAGACAGTCAAAGTCTATTTCGAATGGGATTTCATCGAGTTATGTACAACTTCAACATCTGAAACGTGTGAGAGTCGGAAATCAACACACTCAAGACGACAGATAGCTGCATTTTTCAAAGCACTCTACCCCAGCAAACCATTCAGCTCAGAGATTATCTAGACATCATTTGAAATTACTTGAGACACACATCAGAAAGTCAAAGTCTATTTCGAATGGGATTTCATCGAGTTATGTACAACTTCAACATCTGAAACGTGTGAGAGTCGGAAATCAACACACTCAAGACGACAGATAGCTGCATTTTTCAAAGCACTCTATCCCAGCAAACCATTCAGCTCAGAGATTATCTAGACATCATTTGAAAATACTTGAGACACACATCAGACAGTTAAAGTCTATTTCGAATGGGATTTCATCGAGTTATGTACAACTTCAACATCTGAATCGTGTGAGAGTCGGAAATCAACACACTCAAGACGACAGATAGCTGCATTTTTCAAAGCACTCTATCCCAGCAAACCATTCAGCTCAGAGATTATCTAGACATCATTTGAAATTACTTGAGACACACATCAGAAAGTCAAAGTCTATTTCGAGTGGGATTTCATCGAGTTATGTACAACTTCAACATCTGAAACGTGTAAGAGTCGGAAATCAACACACTCGAGACGACAGATAGCTGCATTTTTCAAAGCACTCTACCCCAGCAAACCATTCAGCTCAGAGATTATCTAGACATCATTTGAAATTACTTGAGACACACATCAGACAGTCAAAGTCTATTTCGAATGAGATTTCATGGAGTTATGTACAACTTCAACATCTGAAACGTGTGAGAATCGGAAATCAACACACTCAAGACGACAGATAGCTGCATTTTTCAAAGCACTCTATCCCAGCAAACCATTCAGCTCAGAGATTATCTAGACATCATTTGAAAATACTTGAGACACACATCAGACAGTCAAAGTCTATTTCGAATGGGATTTCATCGAGTTATGTACAACTTCAACATCTGAAACGTGTGAGAGTCGGAAATCAACACACTCAAGACGACAGATAGCTGCATTTTTCAAAGCACTCTACCCCAGCAAACCATTCAGCTCAGAGATTATCTAGACATCATTTGAAATTACTTGAGACACACATCAGAAAGTCAAAGTCTATTTCGAATGGGATTTCATCGAGTTATGTACAACTTCAACATCTGAAACGTGTGAGAGTCGGAAATCAACACACTCAAGACGACAGATAGCTGCATTTTTCAAAGCACTCTATCCCAGCAAACCATTCAGCTCAGAGATTATCTAGACATCATTTGAAAATACTTGAGACACACATCAGACAGTCAAAGTCTATTTCGAATGGGATTTCATCGAGTTATGTACAACTTCAACATCTGAAACGTGTGAGAGTCGGAAATCAACACACTCAAGACGACAGATAGCTGCATTTTTCAAAGCACTCTATCCCAGCAAAGCATTCAGCTGAGAGATTATCTAGACATCATTTGAAATTACTTTAGACACACATCAGAAAGTCAAAGTCTATTTCGAATGGGATTTCATCGAGTTATGTACAACTTCAACATCTGAAACGTGTAAGAGTCGGAAATCAACACACTCAAGACGACAGATAGCTGCATTTTTCAAAGCACTCTACCCCAGCAAAGCATTCAGCTCAGAGATCTTCTAGACATCATTTGAAAATACTTGAGACACACATCAGACAGTCAAAGTCTATTTCGAATGGGATTTCATCGAGTTATGTACAACTTCAACATCTGAAACGTGTGAGAGTCGGAAATCAACACACTCGAGACGACAGATAGCTGAATTTATGAAAGCATTCTATCCCAGCAAAGCATCTGAAACGTGTGAGAGTCGGAAATCAACACACCCAAGACGAGAGATAGCTGCATTTTTCAAAGCACTCTACTCCAGCAAACCATTCAGCTCAGAGATTATCTAAACATCATTTGAAATTACTTGAGACACACATCAGACAGTCAAAGTCTATTTCGAATGGGATTTCATCGAGGTATGTACAACTTCAACATCTGAAACGTGTGAGAGTCGGAAATCAACACACTCAAGACGACAGATTTATGAAAGCACTCTATCTCAGCAAACCATTCAGCTCAGAGATCTTCTAGACATCATTTGAAAATACTTGAGACACACATCAGACAGTCAAAGTCTATTTCGAATGGGGTTTCATCGAGTTATGTACAACTTCAACATCTGAAACGTGTGAGAATCGGAAATCAACACACTCAAGACGACAGATAGCTGAATTTATGAAAGCACTCTATCCCAGCAAACCATTCAGCTCAGAGATTATCTAAACATCATTTGAAAATACTTGAGACACACATCAGACAGTCAAAGTCTATTTCGAATGGGATTTCATCGAGGTATGTACAACTTCAACATCTGAAACGTGTGAGAGTCGGAAATCAACACACTCAAGACGACAGATAGCTGAATTTATGAAAGCACTCTATCCCAGCAAACCATTCAGCTCAGAGATTATCTAGACATCATTTGAAAATACTTGAGACACACATCAGACAGTTAAAGTCTATTTCGAATGGGATTTCATCGAGTTATGTACAACTTCAACATCTGAATCGTGTGAGAGTCGGAAATCAACACACTCAAGACGACAGATAGCTGCATTTTTCAAAGCACTCTATCCCAGCAAACCATTCAGCTCAGAGATTATCTAGACATCATTTGAAATTACTTGAGACACACATCAGAAAGTCAAAGTCTATTTCGAGTGGGATTTCATCGAGTTATGTACAACTTCAACATCTGAAACGTGTAAGAGTCGGAAATCAACACACTCGAGACGACAGATAGCTGCATTTTTCAAAGCACTCTACCCCAGCAAACCATTCAGCTCAGAGATTATCTAGACATCATTTGAAATTACTTGAGACACACATCAGACAGTCAAAGTCTATTTCGAATGGGGTTTCATCGAGTTATGTACAACTTCAACATCTGAAACGTGTGAGAATCGGAAATCAACACACTCAAGACGACAGATAGCTGAATTTATGAAAGCACTCTATCCCAGCAAACCATTCAGCTCAGAGATTATCTAGACATCATTTGAAAATACTTGAGACACACATCAGACAGTTAAAGTCTATTTCGAATGGGATTTCATCGAGTTATGTACAACTTCAACATCTGAATCGTGTGAGAGTCGGAAATCAACACACTCAAGACGACAGATAGCTGCATTTTTCAAAGCACTCTATCCCAGCAAACCATTCAGCTCAGAGATTATCTAGACATCATTTGAAATTACTTGAGACACACATCAGAAAGTCAAAGTCTATTTCGAGTGGGATTTCATCGAGTTATGTACAACTTCAACATCTGAAACGTGTAAGAGTCGGAAATCAACACACTCGAGACGACAGATAGCTGCATTTTTCAAAGCACTCTACCCCAGCAAACCATTCAGCTCAGAGATTATCTAGACATCATTTGAAATTACTTGAGACACACATCAGACAGTCAAAGTCTATTTCGAATGAGATTTCATGGAGTTATGTACAACTTCAACATCTGAAACGTGTGAGAATCGGAAATCAACACACTCAAGACGACAGATAGCTGCATTTTTCAAAGCACTCTATCCCAGCAAACCATTCAGCTCAGAGATTATCTAGACATCATTTGAAAATACTTGAGACACACATCAGACAGTCAAAGTCTATTTCGAATGGGATTTCATCGAGTTATGTACAACTTCAACATCTGAAACGTGTGAGAGTCGGAAATCAACACACTCAAGACGACAGATAGCTGCATTTTTCAAAGCACTCTACCCCAGCAAACCATTCAGCTCAGAGATTATCTAGACATCATTTGAAATTACTTGAGACACACATCAGAAAGTCAAAGTCTATTTCGAATGGGATTTCATCGAGTTATGTACAACTTCAACATCTGAAACGTGTGAGAGTCGGAAATCAACACACTCAAGACGACAGATAGCTGCATTTTTCAAAGCACTCTATCCCAGCAAACCATTCAGCTCAGAGATTATCTAGACATCATTTGAAAATACTTGAGACACACATCAGACAGTTAAAGTCTATTTCGAATGGGATTTCATCGAGTTATGTACAACTTCAACATCTGAATCGTGTGAGAGTCGGAAATCAACACACTCAAGACGACAGATAGCTGCATTTTTCAAAGCACTCTATCCCAGCAAACCATTCAGCTCAGAGATTATCTAGACATCATTTGAAATTACTTGAGACACACATCAGAAAGTCAAAGTCTATTTCGAGTGGGATTTCATCGAGTTATGTACAACTTCAACATCTGAAACGTGTAAGAGTCGGAAATCAACACACTCGAGACGACAGATAGCTGCATTTTTCAAAGCACTCTACCCCAGCAAACCATTCAGCTCAGAGATTATCTAGACATCATTTGAAATTACTTGAGACACACATCAGACAGTCAAAGTCTATTTCGAATGAGATTTCATGGAGTTATGTACAACTTCAACATCTGAAACGTGTGAGAATCGGAAATCAACACACTCAAGACGACAGATAGCTGCATTTTTCAAAGCACTCTATCCCAGCAAACCATTCAGCTCAGAGATTATCTAGACATCATTTGAAAATACTTGAGACACACATCAGACAGTCAAAGTCTATTTCGAATGGGATTTCATCGAGTTATGTACAACTTCAACATCTGAAACGTGTGAGAGTCGGAAATCAACACACTCAAGACGACAGATAGCTGCATTTTTCAAAGCACTCTACCCCAGCAAACCATTCAGCTCAGAGATTATCTAGACATCATTTGAAATTACTTGAGACACACATCAGAAAGTCAAAGTCTATTTCGAATGGGATTTCATCGAGTTATGTACAACTTCAACATCTGAAACGTGTGAGAGTCGGAAATAAACACACTCAAGACGACAGATAGCTGCATTTTTCAAAGCACTCTATCCCAGCAAACCATTCAGCTCAGAGATTATCTAGACATCATTTGAAAATACTTGAGACACACATCAGACAGTCAAAGTCTATTTCGAATGGGATTTCATCGAGTTATGTACAACTTCAACATCTGAAACGTGTGAGAGTCGGAAATCAACACACTCAAGACGACAGATAGCTGAATTTATGAAAGCACTCTATCCCAGCAAAACCATTCAGCTCAGAGATCTTCTAGACATCATTTGAAAATACTTGAGACACACAACAGACAGTCAAAGTCTATTTCGAATGGGATTTCATCGAGTTATGTACAACTTCAACATCTGAAACGTGTGAGAGTCGGAAATCAACACACTCAAGACGACAGATAGCTGCATTTTTCAAAGCACTCTATCCCAGCAAAGCATTCAGCTGAGAGATTATCTAGACATCATTTGAAATTACTTTAGACACACATCAGAAAGTCAAAGTCTATTTCGAATGGGATTTCATCGAGTTATGTACAACTTCAACATCTGAAACGTGTAAGAGTCGGAAATCAACACACTCAAGACGACAGATAGCTGCATTTTTCAAAGCACTCTACCCCAGCAAAGCATTCAGCTCAGAGATCTTCTAGACATCATTTGAAAATACTTGAGACACACATCAGACAGTCAAAGTCTATTTCGAATGGGATTTCATCGAGTTATGTACAACTTCAACATCTGAAACGTGTGAGAGTCGGAAATCAACACACTCGAGACGACAGATAGCTGAATTTATGAAAGCACTCTATCCCAGCAAAGCATTCAGCTCAGAGATTATCTAAAAAACATCATTTAAATTACTGAGACACACATCAGACAGCTGAAACGTGTGAGAGTCGGAAATCAACACACCCAAGACGAGAGATAGCTGCATTTTTCAAAGCACTCTACTCAGCAAACCATTCAGCTCAGAGATTATCTAAACATCATTTGAAATTACTTGAGACACACATCAGACAGTCAAAGTCTATTTCGAATGGGATTTCATCGAGTTATGTACAACTTCAACATCTGAAACGTGTGAGAGTCGGAAATCAACACACTCAAGACGACAGATAGCTGAATTTATGAAAGCACTCTATCTCAGCAAACCATTCAGCTCAGAGATCTTCTAGACATCATTTGAAAATACTTGAGACACACATCAGACAGTCAAAGTCTATTTCGAATGGGGTTTCATCGAGTTATGTACAACTTCAACATCTGAAACGTGTGAGAATCGGAAATCAACACACTCAAGACGACAGATAGCTGCATTTTTCAAAGCACTCTATCCCAGCAAACCATTCAGCTCAGAGATTATCTAGACATCATTTGAAATTACTTGAGACACACATCAGACATTCAAAGTCTAATTCGAATGGGATTTCATCGAGTTATGTACAACTTCAACATCTGAAACGTGCAAGAGTCGGAAATCAACACACTCAAGACGACAGATAGCTGCATTTTTCAAAGCACTCTATCCCAGCAAACCATTCAGCTCAGAGATTATCTAGACATCATTTGAAATTACTTGAGACACACATCAGACAGTCAAAGTCTATTTCGAATGGGATTTCATCGAGTTATGTACAACTTCAACATCTGAAACGTGTGAGAGTCGGAAATCAACACACTCAAGACGACAGATAGCTGAATTTATGAAAGCACTCTATCCCAGCAAACCATTCAGCTCAGAGATTATCTAGACATCATTTGAAAATACTTGAGACACACATCAGACAGTCAAAGTCTATTTCGAATGGGATTTCATCGAGTTATGTACAACTTCAACATCTGAAACGTGTGAGAGTCGGAAATCAACACACTCAAGACGACAGATAGCTGCATTTTTCAAAGCACTCTACCCCAGCAAACCATTCAGCTCAGAGATTATCTAGACATCAATTGAAAATACTTGAGACACACATCAGACAGTCAAAGTCTATTTCGAATGGGATTTCATCGAGTTATGTACAACTTCAACATCTGAAACGTGTGAGAGTCGGAAATCAACACACTCAAGACGACAGATAGCTGCATTTTTCAAAGCACTCTATCCCAGCAAACCATTCAGCTCAGAGATTATCTAGACATCATTTGAAAATACTTGAGACACACATCAGACAGTCAAAGTCTATTTCGAATGGGATTTCATCGAGTTATGTACAACTTCAACATCTGAAACGTGTGAGAGTCGGAAATCAACACACTCAAGACGACAGATAGCTGAATTTTTCAAAGCACTCTATCCCAGCAAACCATTCAGCTCAGAGATTATCTAGACATCATTTGAAAATACTTGAGACACACATCAGACAGTCAAAGTCTATTTCGAATGGGATTTCATCGAGTTATGTACAACTTCAACATCTGAAACGTGTGAGAGTCGGAAATCCACACACTCGAGACGACAGATAGCTGAATTTTTGAAAGCATTCTATCCCAGCAAATGAGAGTCGGAAATCAACACACCCAAGACGAGAGATAGCTGCATTTTTCAAAGCACTCTACCCCAGCAAACCATTCAGCTCAGAGATTATCTAAACATCATTTGAAATTACTTGAGACACACATCAGACAGTCAAAGTCTATTTCGAATGGGATTTCATCGAGTTATGTACAACTTCAACATCTGAAACGTGTGAGAGTCGGAAATCAACACACTCAAGACGACAGATAGCTGAATTTATGAAAGCACTCTATCCCAGCAAACCATTCAGCTCAGAGATCTTCTAGACATCATTTGAAAATACTTGAGACACACATCAGACAGTCAAAGTCTATTTCGAATGGGGTTTCATCGAGTTATGTACAACTTCAACATCTGAAAACGTGTGAGAGTCGGAAATCAACACACTCAAGACGACAGATAGCTGAATTTATGAAAGCACTCTATCCCAGCAAACCATTCAGCTCAGAGATTATCTAGACATCATTTGAAAATACTTGAGACACACATCAGACAGTCAAAGTCTATTTCGAATGGGATTTCATCGAGTTATGTACAACTTCAACATCTGAAACGTGTGAGAGTCGGAAATCAACACACTCAAGACGACAGATAGCTGCATTTTTTCAAAGCACTCTATCCCAGCAAACCATTCAGCTCAGAGATTATCTAGACATCATTTGAAATTACTTGAGACACACATCAGAAAGTCAAAGTCTATTTCGAATGGGATTTCATCGAGTTATGTACAACTTCAACATCTGAAACGTGTGAGAGTCGGAAATCAACACACTCAAGACGACAGATAGCTGCATTTATGAAAGCACTCTATCCCAGCAAACCATTCAGCTCAGAGATTATCTAGACATCATTTGAAAATACTTGAGACACACATCAGACAGTGAAAGTCTATTTCGAATGGGATTTCATCGAGTTATGTACAACTTCAACATCTGAAACGTGTGAGAGTCGGAAATCAACACACTCAAGACGACAGATAGCTGCATTTTTCAAAGCACTCTATCCAAGCAAACCATTCAGCTCAGAGATCTTCTAGACATCATTTGAAATTACGTAGAGACACACATCAGACAGTCAAAGTTATTTCGAATGGTGGATTTCATCGAGTTATGTACAACTTCAACATCTGAAACGTGTGAGAGTCGGAAATCAACACACTCAAGACGACAGATTGCTGCATTTTTCAAAGCAACTCTATCCCAGCAAACCATTCAGCTCAGAGATTATCTAGACATCATTTGAAAATACTTGAGACACACATCAGACAGTCAAAGTCTATTTCGAATGGGGATTTCATCGAGTTATGTACAACTTCAACATCTGAAACGTGTGAGAGTCGGAAATTCAACACACTCAAGACGACAGATAGCTGAATTTTTCAAAGCACTCTATCCCAGCAAACCATTCAGCCACAGAGATTATCTAGACATCAATTTGAAATTACTTGAGACACACATCAGACAGTCAAAAGTCTATTTCGAATGGGATTTCATCGAGTTATTTTGTACAACTTCAACATCTGAAAGCTGGTGAGAGTCGGAAATCAACAACAGCTCAAGACGACAGATAGCTGAATTTATTCAAAGCACTCTATCCCAGCAAAAACCATTCAGCTCAGAGATTATCTAGACATCATTTTTTTTTTGGAAAATACTTGAGACACACATCAGAACAGTCAAAGTCTATTTTTATTTATCGAATGGGTTTTCATCGAGTTTTAAAATGTACAACTTCAAACATCTGACAACGTTTGTGGGTGAGAGGGTCGAGAAATCAAACCACACTCACAAGACGACCCAGATAGCTGCATTTTTTCAAAGCACTCTATCACCTAAGCAAAACCATTCAGCTCAGATAGAATGTTTCTTATCCTAGACAATCATTTGAAATTACTTGAGGACACACATCAGAAGAAAGTCACCAAAGTCTATATATTTTCGAATGGGATTTCATCGAGTTATGTACCAATCTTCAACATCTTTGAACAAAACGTGGTTAAGAGTCGGATAAATACAACACACTCAAGACGGACCCCAAGATAGCTGCATTTTTCAAATGCACTCTAATCCCACGGCAAAGCATTTCAGCTGAGAGATTATCTGACATCATTTGAAAATATTGAGACACCCATCAGGCAGTTCAAAAGTCTTTTCGAAGGGTTTCATCGAGGTATATACACTTCAACATCTGAAACGTGTGGAGTCGGAAACTCACACACTCAAGACGACAGATAGCTGCATTTTTCAAAGCACTCTACCCCAGCAAACCATTCAGCTCAGAGATCTTCTAGACATCATTTGAAAATACTTGAGACACACATCAGACAGTCAAAGTCTATTTCGAATGGGATTACATCGAGTTATGTACAACTTCAACATCTGAAACGTGTGAGAGTCGGAAATCAACACACTCAAGACGACAGATAGCTGCATTTTTCAAAGCACTCTATACAGCAAAACCATTCAGCTCAGAAGATTATCTCGACATTCATTTGAAATTACTTGAGACACACATCAGGAAAAAGTCAAAGTCTATTTCGAATGGGATCTTTCATCGATTATGTACAACTTCAACATCTGAAACGTGTGAGAGTCGGAAATCAACACACTCAAGACGACAGATAGCTGCACTTATCAAAGCACTCTACCCCAGCAAACCATTCAGCTCAGAGATCTATCTAGACATCATTTGAAAATACTTGAGACACACATCAGACAGTCAAAGTCTATTTCGAATGGGATTTCATCGAGTTATGTACAACTTCAACATCTGAAACGTGTGAGAGTCGGAAATCAACACACTCAAGACGACAGATAGCTGCATTTTTCAAAGCACTCTATCCCAGCAAACCATTCAGCTCAGAGATCTTCTAGACATCATTTGAAATTACTTGAGACACACATCAGACAGTCAAAGTCTATTTCGAATGGGATTTCATCGAGTTATGTACAACTTCAACATCTGAAACGTGTGAGAGTCGGAAATCAACACACTCAAGACGACAGATAGCTGCATTTTTCAAAGCACTCTATCCCAGCAAACCATTCAGCTCAGAGATTATCTAGACATCATTTGAAATTACTTGAGACACACATCAGACAGTCAAAGTCTATTTCGAATGGGATTTCATCGAGTTATGTACAACTTCAACATCTGAAACGTGTGAGAGTCGGAAATCAACACACTCAAGACGACAGATAGCTGCATTTTTCAAAGCACTCTAACCCAGCAAACCATTCAGCTCAGAGATCTTCTAGACATCATTTGAAAATACTTGAGACACACATCAGACCGTCAAAGTCTATTTCGAATGGGATTTCATCGAGTTATGTACAACTTCAACATCTGAAACGTGTGAGAGTCGGAAATCAACACACTCAAGACGACAGATAGCTGCATTTTTCAAAGCAGTCTAACCCAGCAAACCATTCAGCTCAGAGATCTTCTAGACATCATTTGAAAATACTTGAGACACACATCAGACCGTCAAAGTCTATTTCGAATGGGATTTCATCGAGTTATGTACAACTTCAACATCTGAAACGTGTGAGAATCGGAATCAACACACTCAAGACGACAGATAGCTGCATTTTTCAAAGCACTCTACCCCAGCAAACCATTCAGCTCAGAGATCTTATAGACATCATTTGAAAATACTTGAGACACACATCAGACAGTCAAAGTCTATTTCGAATGGGATTTCATCGAGTTATGTACAACTTCAACATCTGAAACGTGTGAGAGTCGGAAAAGTCAACACCACTCAACAGACGCAGGTTAGCTGCATTTTTCAAAAGCACTCTACCCAGCAAACCATGCAGCTCAAGGCTCTTCTAGATCCTTCATTTGAAAATACTTGAGACACACATCAGACAGTCAAAGTCTATTTCGAATGGGATTTCATCGAGATATGTACAACTTCAACATCTGAAACGTGTTGTGAATCGGAAAAAAAATATTTAACACATCAAGACGACAGATAGCTGCTTTTTTCAAAAGCACTCTACCCAACAAACCATTCAGCTCAGAGATCTTCTAGACCAATCTATTTGAAATTACTTGAGACACAATTCTAGACAGTCAAAGTCTATTCGAATGAGATTTCATCGAGTTTATGTACAACTTCAACATCTGGTAAACGGTGTGAGTCGTGAAATCAACACACTCTAAGACGACAGATAGCTGCATTTTTCAAAGCACTCTAACCCACAAAGCATCAGATCAGAGATCTTCTAGACATCATTTGAAAATACTTGAGACACACATCAGACAGTCAAAGTCTATTTCGAATGGGATTTCATCGAGATATGTACAACTTCAACATCTGAAACGTGTGAGAGTCGGAAATCAACACACTCAAGACGACAGATAGCTGCATTTTTCAAAGCACTCTACCCCAGCAAAGCATTCAGCTCAGAGATTATCTAGACATCATTTGAAATTACTTGAGACACACATCAGACCAGTCTAAAGTCTATTTCGAATGAGATTTCTTGTCGTTAGGTTCAACTTCAATATCTGAATCGTCGTCGAGTGAGTCGGGTAAATACAACTCACTTAAGTTAATAAAGTTATGAAAATTGACATTTTAAATAGCTAACTTACAAGCACCCCATTTCCAGCCTCAGAGATATTCTTGACATCCATTGAACCCCCCTCCCCACCAAACTGAGACACACTCAGACAGTCAAAAGTTATTCGAATGGGATTCATCGTGTTACTGTACAACTTCAACATCTGAAAGTGTGAGAGTCGGAAAATCAACACACTCAAGTCGACAGATAGCTGCATTTTCAAAGCACTTCCCCAGCGAATCCATTCAGCGCAAGAGTATCTTGTTCTAGACATCTTGAATTACTTGGGACACACATCAGACAGTCAAAGTCTATTTCGAATGAGATTTCATCGAGTTATGTACAACTTCAACATCTGAAACGTGTGAGAGTCGGAAATCAACACACTCAAGACGACAGATAGCTGCATTTTTCAAAGCACTCTAACCCAGCAAAGCATTCAGCTCAGAGATCTTCTAGACATCATTTGAAATTACTTGAGACACACATCAGACAGTCAAAGTCTATTTCGAATGAGATTTCATCGAGTTATGTACAACTTCAACATCTGAAACGTGTGAGAGTCGGAAATCAACACACTCAAGACGACAGATAGCTGCATTTTTCAAAGGCACTCTTCCCAGCAAAACCATTCAGTCAGAGATCTTCTAGTGAATCATTTGAAAATACTTGGGACACACATGCATAGACAGTCAAAGTTATTTCGCATGAGTTTCATCGAGTGATGTAAACTTAACATCCTGAACCGTGTGAGGAGTCGGAAATCAAACACCACTCCAAGACGAAGATGCTGCATTTTTCAAAGCACTCTTACCCAGCAAAACATTCAGCTCAGAGATCTTCTAGACATCATTTGAAAATACTTGAGACACACATCAGACAGTCAAAGTCTATTTCGAATGTGATTTCATCGAGTTATGTACAACTTCAACATCTGAAACGTGTGAGAGTCGGAAATCAACACACTCAAGACGACAGATAGCTGCATTTTTCAAAGCACTCTACCCCAGCAAACCATTCAGCTCAGAGATCTTCTAGACATATTTGAAAATTACTGAGACACACATCAGACAGTCAAAGTCTATTTCGAATGAGATTTCATCGAGTTATGTACAACTTCAACTGATCTGAAATAGCAGTGTGATGAGACCGCACGCCGTCACCATCATCAGTGACCCGCTCGACCCGTCTTATCGATGGACCTTTTTCACAGCACGTTAGGTACGCAGCACTGGTCTTGCTCAGCCTACGAGATGTATGTTCTCGTTAGAGCCATCAGAGTGGTTTGAAAAAATACTGTGTAGACCAGTCATGGATTCTGGAGCAGATAAGTAGTTCTATTTCGAATGAGATTTTCAGGTTCGGAGTGTGTGTTATGTTAGCAAGAGGCGGGTTTCATAGACATCTGAAAATAAGTTTGGTTGAGATATGTCGTGACTTCATCCCCAAGGGTGACACTAACACTTCGATGTAGTCTGTATCAGAATAGCTGCATTTTTCATGCACTCATTACCACAGCAAACGACATTAAGATGGGCTCAGAGATCTTCTAGAAATTCATTTGAAACAAAATACTTGAGACAAATCATCAGACAGTCCAATCGTCTATTTCGTATTGGTGATTTCATCGAGTTATGTACAATCGTCAATCATCTTTGTAAGTTTGGATAAACATCGTGAGAGTCGGAAATCAACACATCCAAGTGCGGTAAGATAGACTGCATTTTTTTCAAAGCACTTACCCAGCATCCTTCAGCTCTGAGATCCTTTAGACTTCCATTTCTGAAAAATACTTGAGGGACACACATCAGAAAGTCAAAGTCATTCGAATGGGATTTCATAGAGTGTTTGTACAATCTTCAACATCTGTAATACGTGTGAGAAGTCGAGAAAATCAACACACTCCAAGACGACTGATAAGTCTAGCATTTTTCAATTGCATCTAACCCAGCAAAAGCATTCAGCTCAGACGATCTTTCTAGAAATAAATTCTGAAAATTACTTGAAGACACACAGCAGACAGTCAAAGTCTATTTTTCGTACTTGGGATTTCATGAGTTATGTACAACATTCAATCATCTGAAAAAGTGTGAGAGTCGGAAATCAACACACTCAAGACGACAGATAGCTGCATTTTTCAAAGCACTCTACCCCAGCAAACCATTCAGCTCAGAGATCTTCTAGACATCATTTGAAAATACTTGAGACACACATCAGACAGCCAAAGTCTATTTCGAATGAGATTTCATCGAGTTATGTACAACTTCAACATCTGAAACGTGTGAGAGTCGGAAATCAACACACTCAAGACGACAGATAGCTGCATTTTTCAAAGCACTCTATCCCAGCAAACCATTCAGCTCAGAGATCTTCTAGACATCATTTGAAATTACTTGAGACACACATCAGACAGTCAAAGTCTATTTCGAATGGGATTTCATCGAGTTATGTACAACTTCAACATCTGAAACGTGTGAGAGTCGGAAATCAACACACTCAAGACGACAGATAGCTGCATTTTTCAAAGCACTCTACCCAGCAAACCATTCAGCTCAGAGATCTATCTAGACATCATTTGAAAATACTTGAGACACACATCAGACAGTCAAAGTCTATTTCGAATGGGATTTCATCGAGTTATGTACAACTTCAACATCTGAAACGTGTGAGAGTCGGAAATCAACACACTCAAGACGACAGATAGCTGCATTTTTCAAAGCACTCTATCCCAGCAAAGCATTCAGCTCAGAGATTATCTAGACATCATTTGAAATTACTTGAGACACACATCAGACAGTCAAAGTCTATTTCGAATGGGATTTCATCGAGTTATGTACAACTTCAACATCTGAAACGTGTGAGAGTCGGAAATCAACACACTCAAGACGACAGATAGCTGCATTTTTCAAAGCACTCTATCCCAGCAAAGCATTCAGCTCAGAGATCTTCTAGACATCATTTGAAAATACTTGAGACACACATCAGACAGTCAAAGTCTATTTCGAATGGGATTTCATCGAGTTATGTACAACTTCAACATCTGAAACGTGTGAGAGTCGGAAATCAACACACTCAAGACGACAGATAGCTGCATTTTTCAAAGCACTCTACCCAGCAAAGCATTCAGCTCAGAGATTATCTAGACATCATTTGAAAATACTTGAGACACACATCAGACAGTCAAAGTCTATTTCGAATGGGATTTCATCGAGTTATGTACAACTTCAACATCTGAAACGTGTGAGAGTCGGAAATCAACACACTCAAGACGACAGATAGCTGCATTTTTCAAAGCACTCTACCCAGCAAAGCATTCAGCTCAGAGATCTTCTAGACATCATTTGAAAATACTTGAGACACACATCAGACAGTCAAAGTCTATTTCGAATGAGATTTCATCGAGTTATGTACAACTTCAACATCTGAAACGTGTGAGAGTCGGAAATCAACACACTCAAGACGACAGATAGCTGCATTTTTCAAAGCACTCTACCCAGCAAACCATTCAGCTCAGATATTATCTAGACATCATTTGAAAATACTTGAGACACACATCAGACAGTCAAAGTCTATTTCGAATGGGATTTCATCGAGTTATGTACAACTTCAACATCTGAAACGTGTGAGAGTCGGAAATCAACACACTCAAGACGACAGATAGCTGCATTTTTCAAAGCACTCTACCCAGCAAAGCATTCAGCTCAGAGATCTATCTAGACATCATTTGAAATTACTTGAGACACACATCAGACAGTCAAAGTCTATTTCGAATGGGATTTCATCGAGTTATGTACAACTTCAACATCTGAAACGTGTGAGAGTCGGAAATCAACACACTCAAGACGACAGATAGCTGCATTTTTCAAAGCACTCTACCCAGCAAAGCATTCAGCTCAGAGATCTTCTAGACATCATTTGAAAATACTTGAGACACACATCAGACAGTCAAAGTCTATTTCGAATGGGATTTCATCGAGTTATGTACAACTTCAACATCTGAAACGTGTGAGAGTCGGAAATCAACACACTCAAGACGACAGATAGCTGCATTTTTCAAAGCACTCTATCCCAGCAAACCATTCAGCTCAGAGATCTTCTAGACATCATTTGAAAATACTTGAGACACACATCAGACAGTCAAAGTCTATTTCGAATGGGATTTCATCGAGTTATGTACAACTTCAACATCTGAAACGTGTGAGAGTCGGAAATCAACACACTCAAGACGACAGATAGCTGCATTTTTCAAAGCACTCTATCCCAGCAATCCATTCAGCTCAGAGATCTTCTAGACATCATTTGAAAATACTTGAGACACACATCAGACAGTCAAAGTCTATTTCGAATGGGATTTCATCGAGTTATGTACAACTTCAACATCTGAAACGTGTGAGAGTCGGAAATCAACACACTCAAGACGACAGATAGCTGCATTTTTCAAAGCACTCTACCCAGCAAACCATTCAGCTCAGAGATCTTCTAGACATCATTTGAAAATACTTGAGACACACATCAGACAGTCAAAGTCTATTTCGAATGGGATTTCATCGAGTTATGTACAACTTCAACATCTGAAACGTGTGAGAGTCGGAAATCAACACACTCAAGACGACAGATAGCTGCATTTTTCAAAGCACTCTACCCAGCAAACCATTCAGCTCAGAGATCTTCTAGACATCATTTGAAAATACTTGAGACACACATCAGACAGTCAAAGTCTATTTCGAATGAGATTTCATCGAGTTATGTACAACTTCAACATCTGAAACGTGTGAGAGTCGGAAATCAACACACTCAAGACGACAGATAGCTGCATTTTTCAAAGCACTCTATCCCAGCAAACCATTCAGCTCAGAGATCTTCTAGACATCATTTGAAAATACTTGAGACACACATCAGACAGTCAAAGTCTATTTTGAATGGGATTTCATCGAGTTATGTACAACTTCAACATCTGAAACGTGTGAGAGTCGGAAATCAACACACTCAAGACGACGGATAGCTGCATTTTTCAAAGCACTCTACCCAGCAAAGCATTCAGCTCAGAGATCTTCTAGACATCATTTGAAATTACTTGAGACACACATCAGACAGTCAAAGTCTATTTCGAATGGGATTTCATCGAGTTATGTACAACTTCAACATCTGAAACGTGTGAGAGTCGGAAATCAACACACTCAAGACGACAGATAGCTGCATTTTTCAAAGCACTCTACCCAGCAAACCATTCAGCTCAGAGATCTTCTAGACATCATTTGAAAATACTTGAGACACACATCAGACAGTCAAAGTCTATTTCGAATGGGATTTCATCGAGTTATGTACAACTTCAACATCTGAAACGTGTGAGAGTCGGAAATCAACACACTCAAGACGACAGATAGCTGCATTTTTCAAAGCACTCTATCCCAGCAAACCATTCAGCTCAGAGATTATCTAGACATCATTTGAAATTACTTGAGACACACATCAGACAGTCAAAGTCTATTTCGAATGAGATTTCATCGAGTTATGTACAACTTCAACATCTGAAACGTGTGAGAGTCGGAAATCAACACACTCAAGACGACAGATAGCTGCATTTTTCAAAGCACTCTACCACAGCAAAGCAGTCAGCTCAGAGATCTTCTAGACATCATTTGAAATACTTGAGACACACATCAGACAGTCAAAGTCTATTTCGAATGGGATTTCATCGAGTTATGTACAACTTCAACATCTGAAACGTGTGAGAGTCGGAAATCAACACACTCAAGACGACAGATAGCTGCATTTTTCAAAGCACTCTACCCAGCAAACCATTCAGCTCAGAGATTTCTAGACATCATTTGAAAATACTTGAGACACACATCAGACAGTCAAAGTCTATTTCGAATGGGATTTCATCGAGTTATGTACAACTTCAACATCTGAAACGTGTGAGAGTCGGAAATCAACACACTCAAGACGACAGATAGCTGCATTTTTCAAAGCACTCTATCCCAGCAAAGCATTCAGCTCAGAGATTATCTAGACATCATTTGAAATTACTTGAGACACACATCAGACAGTCAAAGTCTATTTCGAATGGGATTTCATCGAGTTATGTACAACTTCAACATCTGAAACGTGTGAGAGTCGGAAATCAACACACTCAAGACGACGGATAGCTGCATTTTTCAAAGCACTCTACCCAGCAAAGCATTCAGCTCAGAGATCTTCTAGACATCATTTGAAATTACTTGAGACACACATCAGACAGTCAAAGTCTATTTCGAATGGATTTCATCGAGTTATGTACAACTTCAACATCTGAAACGTGTGAGAGTCGGAAATCAACACACTCAAGACGACAGATAGCTGCATTTTTCAAAGCACTCTACCCAGCAAAGCATTCAGCTATGAGATTATCTAGACATCATTTGAAAATACTTGAGACACACATCAGACAGTCAAAGTCTATTTCGAATGAGATTTCATCGAGTTATGTACAACTTCAACATCTGAAACGTGTGAGAGTCGGAAATCAACACACTCAAGACGACAGATAGCTGCATTTTTCAAAGCACTCTACCCCAGCAAAGCATTCAGCTCAGAGATTATCTAGACATCATTTGAAATTACTTGAGACACACATCAGACAGTCAAAGTCTATTTCGAATGGGATTTCATCGGTATGT